>MU224474.1:3164717-3185423 GCA_018584345.1 Thuja plicata | reverse complement strand
ATATCTATTCAATATCATAGCTTCATTGTTAGATTCAATTCTACTACTTGGTAGCATTCTTATTTCAATTATTGATTTCAAGGTTAATTCCTAAATCAGGGTTTGACTAAGGCAAACCCCTCCCCCCCAATAAAAAAACCTCTTTTTCTTGCAGGTATAGGTTTGAGACTGTGGATTTGAACCCAGATCTGGATACCTTTTCAGCAAACTTTTGGGATCCGCAAACAGATTCTCTGTCAGACCTGTGCAGGTCAAGGTTGAAATTATTGGGTCAGGGTTGACATTTTTGGGTCAAGGTTGCATTTGTGGGTCAATGTCAACCTTTTTCATAAGACGACATCAGAACAGAAAATGATTTCTGGGTTTTGTTTGTCTCTGCATTTCCTTTTCAGATCATACTTCAATTTTTCTAGAAATTGAGTATTGACCTCAGAAAACAACATTCTTTGATCTAAAATATTTCAAGGTTAGTGCTTTTCTCCTTTCCATTTCAATTTAAATCCTTAAGCATTCTAAATCTATCACACATTTAAATTCATTTTCACACACATTTTAAGAGGGAAACCTAGGATCTCCTTCTTTATTCTTATTTCCAATAGATTGATTCATTTATGCATTGATCCTTTTTGGGTTGATAAATTTGGATCCTTCCTTTGTGCATTTAAGAATAAAAGGGGAATATCTTATCTTTCCCTCCACTCTAAACATTAAATGTAAGGTGATAAGTGATTTGAGTATCAAAACACTCTTATTCCATAAACATCATTTTTCTCCTTTACATCTTTATACCATTTAAACATCTTGAATGCTTCTGATTTTTCTTTTAAGAACATAATTGTCATCGTTCTAGAATAATCATCTACAAAGAGAATGAAATATCTATCACCATAGTAACTCTTTATTCTCATGGGTCCAGATAGATTAGTATGGACTAATTCTAGAATAACATTATCTGTATGGGCTTTTCTCTTGAAACTAGACTTTTTCATTTTACCTTTTTGACAATTCTTACACATGATATGCTCAAGCTTTGACATGCTTGGTAAGCCTCTTACTTCCTTTTTATTTCTTATCTTAATCATGTTGTCAAAATTCACATGACATAATATTTTATGCCACAACCATATGTCTTCATTTCTAGCCATTAAGAAAGTGGTGTTAATATCATCAAGATAGAACAGGTTACCTTTTGTTTATTCACCAGTTTTGATCAACCCTCCTAATTCATTAAGTATCTTTGCCTTTTTGTTCTCAAATGCAACTCGGTGACCTGTGTTATTCAGTTGTGAAACACTCAATAGATTATAGTTAAGTCCTTTTACCCAGTATGCATTTTCACATCTGATTAGATTATTTAACATTATAGTTCCTTTACCTTCAACTGGACAAGGTGAGTCATTATCCATTCTTATTAATCCACCATTATAGTACTCAAAATTTTCAAACTTTTGTTTATCACCGGTCATGTGGTGAGTGCAGCCACTATCTATAATCCAGACATCATTCTTACTAACCTTAGATATGAGTGTAGTCTCAACATACCTTTCCTCTTCATTTGAATCATCCTTCATGGCTACAAATACCATCTTGATATCTTCATCAGATTCAGTGTTAGTATCTCCACCTCTATTCTCATATAGGTAACAAGCTTTCTTCCCTTTGTCCTTGTAGTTTCGAGTATCTCTTCTGTTAGATTTTTGGTTGCTTCGGTAATCTCTATTATCATTTTTGTCAAACTTCTTTTCATATGATCTATCATTACTTCTATCATCTTTTCTTTTGTTAGGACATCTAGCAGCAAAGATTCCAATTTCTTTACAATTAAAACATATAAGTGGTAATTTACCTTTGTATCTACCTTTGCCTCTCTACAATATTCTAGCCATTATTGCTTCAATCTCATCAAGATCTTGGTCATCACTATCACTTTCACTATCATTTCTCATAGTGTATTTATGACTTGACTTACTTATTTTCAAAGAAGATTTGAATGTAGACTCACTAGATGACAAGACACTGTTATCAAAGTTATTCATCTCAAATGAAATAAGTTTTCCAACCAAACTATCTAGAGTGACTTTGTTATTTTCTACTGCTCTCATTTCTGTATAGAAGATACTCTAATAGCATAAGCAGGCAGTAAGGTTCTTAGGATTTTACTTACCATTGTTTCTTCTTCAAGTACACCTCCAACTCCTTGGATATCATTGACTACCTCTTTGATTCTACAGCTATACTGAGTGATATTTTCTCCTTCTCTCATTCTTAGGTCATCAAATTTACCTCTTAGGATTTTTTCCTTAGCTCTCAGTACATTAGCATATCCTCCATGTACTAGCTTCAATTTGTCCCACATTTTCTTTGCAGAGGTGCAAGTTTTGACATCTTCAAATTCAGCATTAGAGAGTGAGGAAGAAATTTCTATCATCATAGAATTGTGCTCATGATTTTCTCTCAATTGATCAAGTGTGTGAGGTCCTGTAGGCAACACATATTCAATATCCAAGTATTGAGTAACATCATTTCTAATACCTGATAAGTAGAGTCTTATCCTACTTTCCCATGATGCAAAGTTGTCCTTGTTCAACTTAGGCACATCTCGTTTTCTCATCTTGAGATCTTTTTCTTAGGTCTTGAAACCTTCCTTCTAAGCACACAAGCTCTGATACCAATTTTTAGAATAACTAAGAGGGGGGGTGAATCAGTGGCCTCAAAAATATTCCAATAAATTAACCCAAAAATGTATTCCCATAATTATAAGCCTCTAGTTATCGTTAGTCCTACAAGCTTTATGCCTTTAGATTATCTTCTCAAATAAATATTGCTCAAAGTTAACTGTAAATCCTTACTCTTTATCTTTACCTATTAGTAGTCTAACATTTACTGAAATACAGTAAATAACTTAGTGTTTACCGATCAATCCTATTTTAGTAATGTGTAAAGAAAAACATCAAAGCAATGAATCATAAACACATTTGACACATGGATTTTTAACGTGGAAACCCTGTTAAGGGAAAAATTGCTTGGGATCGGTAACCCAAATTTTTCACTCTTCTAAAGTGAGCTCAGTGAAGAGCCAACCCTGTTAAAGGTTACAAACACACTGTTAAGTGCGACCTTGTTAGAGGATTTATCACTAATAGTTAATCACTTGATATTTGGCATTTCACTATGATATCTTCATGAATTAACCTTTTGATACTTCTTAGGATGTATCTTAATATATAAAGGATTGTTAAGTCCTACTTGGTTAAGAGACTTTTTGATCCAATGGTTAAACTAAAACAATATATGATTTGTTCATATAAATAACTTAATCTTGCAAATGTTAAGATCTATTGTAAGCTCATATACCTTTCTAATCAATGTCTCCTTTCAATACCTTTGCTCCACTTCTTTTTGCTTGGTGATGTTGTGCTTCTCTGTTGCTCAATGTCCACAAAAATCTTTAGCTTTGTTCTTTAGGTTGATTGGTCAGGACTGTATGAAGTAGTTCTTCACCAGTATCTCTCTAACATCCTCTTCTCTATTCACCCTTACTCATAATGAAATAGCTTGTCTCTTTATAGATATAATTTCACCATTTCTAAGTCCTTGACTTTCTTGTTCTGGGCGTGATCCGTAATTCTCGTCTTTCTTGATTTAAAGCTTTACTTCAATTTTATCCTGTAGATTTCTCTTTTACAACTACAATAAAATAGCTTTAAAAATCTTGCTTATCTTTGGCTTTTAACGTGTCGATGAAAATAATGTTATCAACCAATTAACTCCATATTTATCTCCTTCTAGCTAAGTCTTTTTTCATTTATAAACTTCAGTTCTTTTCATTGTTTAACTCCTTGTTAGATTTGGTCTTGACTTCAGTTGTCCTTGGGCATCTCTGTCCATCGGGGTTGTCTGTTCATCGGGTAACACTGTGATCCTACTCGTCGATAATGCTTTCTCAAGTTTCTTGCTCGGGTATCACTGTGACTTACCTCTCGGGGTTCTCTATCCATTGGGGTGCACTGTCCATCGGTGTTTGTTGTCACTTAGTGCATACTAAACTTTTATGCATTACTAAAAGCATAACCTTAATCTTTCTGGTTCTCTGAAGTCTTTGAAACTATGTATATAACCAATCATATTATATCAAGTTGACATCAATGACAATGCAATATATTAATTGATTTAATTTCTTGCATTAAATTTTTGCAGCTTGGTGATCATCAACTTAACATCTTCAAACATTCAATCAGTTATGGTTCATCATCTTCTTGTGTTTGATTTAGACTAGTGGCATATTATAAAACAAATTGCAAAATCTAGGAACTTTGTTGTCACCAATATGTTTAACAAAAATGAATCTAAAGATAATACGCATATCTTTCATCCAATACGAAGTTTATTTTTAAAAAAAAAAACTTTTCAACTATCCCGTAAAACCCCAAATGTAGTTCAATATCTTATGGATTGAGCTTCTCCCCTATGGTGCATTATTAGTAGGTTGTGATCACATCCCAATAGGCAATTTGGTAGAACTCCAGGGATCCTGTCATGGTGGGTCTCCTATGTTGACGTGTGTTTAAGTAGTATCATAGCCTCTTTTGGACTAATTAAACATTATAATCATTGTTGTAACTTCCTTGGCTAATCCTTAGCCTTCCTAGTAACCGACGTTTTCTTTCTGCGTGAGGGATTGAACGGTCTTCTCGGAATCTATAAGTTTCCTTTCCTCAATTCTATCCCCTATTCCCCATGTTTTCATTCCCTTTCAAACATGACTACATCCATTAAAATCACAAGGTCCAAAGTAAAGATTGCATTTTATGGTGTAATTACCATCAATCGTCTGAAAGCTATAATGTTATCAACCCATAATTTAATTGTCAGGGAAGTCTTCAAAATCTTGGGTATTGAATTTATTACCAATACAAATAGTTTTAGGGTTAATTCTGATATCCAAGCAATGTTTATTGCTTCAACCCTCCAAGTTGACTCAGGGAAGGAAGATATTAGGCGTTTATGTAGAAGGATCTTTAAATGACAATATCTTCACAACTTGGGGAAAGTGATCCAAAATATTAGACCAGACCTATCTATCCCAAAGCTGAGATTCTATGACAATCCCACTATTGGGGGAGTATTTGTACCTTCATACCCAGTGTTTGAATATGAAGAATTTGATTCTTTCATCGAAACAAAACCTTCTATTAGAAGGAATCTGGATTTCCTTTTCGTTTTCTTCCATATTCGACCTCCTAAGGAAAAAGAATGGTTTACAACTTTCATTAGAGATGACGATGTGGAGAACACAGACAGAGATGATTTTAGTGAATCTGAAACTAAGGAGGTGGGTCACAGTATGTTCTAATTAGAAGGAGTTGTTCCCAGATTAAACATGGTCCTCTAAAAGAAGAATTCTCATAAACAATTGTGAAATTTCTTCTTCGAATTTGACTTTTAAATTTTGAGTTTTCTCTATATGTTTTCCTCAGGATTTCCTGAGTGAAACAACTTCAATGTTGTGATATCCCATAAATGTGTGTTTCAAATAATGTTTCTTTCCTTTTCTATGAATGGTGTGGAAATATAGAGAAAGATATATATATATATATATATATATATATATATATATATAGAGAGAGAGAGAGAGAGAGAGAGATTTCATGGAAAACTTCAAGGATGGATTAAGAGAAATTTGCTAATCATAAAATATGTACCTTTTGTCGCCTACATATTTCCCGAGTGAAACAACTTCAATATTGTGATATCCCATTAATGTGGAACTCAAATATATATATATATTAGTTGTATACATTTCATGGAATACTTTAAGGATGGATTTAGAGATATTTGCTAAACATAAAATCTATACTTTTATGTCCCTATCCGTTATTTCTCCTTCGGCAAAGGGCTCTGTATGTTAATGCCTAAGATAGGATTGTCTCCGCTAGTTAAAATATTACTGACAAGGTTCTATTTCAAGTTAATAACATTTACTAAAGGTCACCTATTTTGATATCTCTCCCCATTTCACTGTACCTCCTCAACACTTTCCTCACGCTGCAAGGATAGGACAAATTTTAGATTCTAAGGTTGAGTTATTTACAAAGGTAATTGGAAAATGTTGCTTTGGTTTAAGGTAAATCTAGTTTTTGAAACTATATTTCATTGGGATTTTAATTGATAATAATAATTACCTTATATCTTAAGACTAACTCAATAGAGGTTTCTGGAGATTAATTCCTTATTAACCATCAGGTAGATTTGTCTCCAATTTTATTAAATAAATTATTAAAGAAGATTTACGGTAGACAATTTTTTTAATTATAATTTGTAAAGTATATACCTTGAAAGAGAAGGTTTAGGTAATACCTTAACTAATTTATAACTAGGTACTTAGTTTCAGTTATTTAATGTCTTAAGCCTTTAACCTCTTATACTAACTTAGCTAGTAGATAGAAAGTTTTGTTTGTTTTGGGTGTTGTGGGAAATAGCAGGGAAAGAAGCCAAGTGCCCTTGGTGGATAGCTTGTGGAAGATTATTACAAACGCTTTTACACTCGTGTGAACAGTGTATGGATTATTGTAATATTGGAAAGGAAATCTTGTTTAATTTTGTGCAAAAAGGGGTATGCCCCTGATTTGACTATGTATGATCTGGACTTTGTCCTGGGCTAGACTGGAGGTTTTCTTTATCTGTTCTTTCCTACCAGTGCCCGTAGTGAATGGAAATTTATGTAGTGAAACTTTTGACTAATAAAATTATCATAGCTTCGGCCTTTGCCTATCAATAATAATAATAATAAAGAAGGAATATTAATTAAATAATATGATTATTTATTTAATTTCAATAAGATAGGTAATAATTAAATAATGATTAATTATTTAATTACTTTATTGGTGAATAATTGATGAAATGTTAAGTAGTTAATTAAAACACTTAATTTAGAAATTATAGAGAAATGATTATTTTGAATTTAGATTATATGGTAAAAGGACACAAATTGATTAAATAATAAAGATTATTTAACAATTTAATTTGAATGTTAGTAAACTTATTCTATTAGAACAATTGATCTATTTTTAAGTGTATGCAATTATCAACACAATATAAAGCAAAGATTCTATATACACATACGAACACCAGATTTATGTTGACAATCCAAAATGGGAAAACCACAGTGAGAAATATACTCATAATATGATTCAACAGTATCACAAAATCTACACCGCAATCTAAAGAGTGCACTATCACCATACCAAAAAAGGCTCACTGCCTTTTATAAACTCAACAATCTTCAGTGACTAAACAGGTGGATTTGTTACAATAGATGTCACAAAAGCTTTTTCACAAACCTTTGATTGCAATATGGCACTGCAAAGAATCAGTCATCACCTTAGCTTATCTCTCAACTACTACTCCTTCCTTCCTTGAATCATCCTCTTCTAATAGTCATTTTCTTTATATATTTACATATCATCATCATCATTATTCATTCATCACATCTCTTTTGGAAATATCCTTAGTAATATATAAATTTACAATGTATTATGTCGGCCAAAGAAATAGTGAAACAATCGGCCCAAAAACAAAACTTAATTAACATGGAAAGGGCTAAGATAATAAAAATCATTCAAAATGAGTCATCACAAATTTCATGGAACCCATAATTATCCACAGAGTCATCGCACACCACAAGCCTAGATCGGACCCAAACATATGCCCACGCATATATGAAGAAGCTCTTCTTGTATGTTATAACTATTAAAAGTGCTAAACCAGAGAGATGTCACATGAATTAGAGGTCTTTACCTCCCAATATCATCCTCTCTAAATGGAAATAGAAGTATCATTTCTCAAAAAATGTGGAACAAAGATTCAAAATAAATATTAGAGCAGTCACCCATATGTATGTATGTATATATAAATTCTATAGCTCCAGTCCTTCAGACAAGAGCTAAGATGATTAAAGAGATTGCAAATAACATACTTAAAAAATATCTGGTCAAAAGAAGTATATCAGACATTTTTAAAACTTCCAGAGAAAAGAAAAGACTTTCAAAAACACCTTATTCAAACCAGTCCACCAATATCTAAACCATTTCAATAAATTGATCCTATTTCTACTACTATTTAACAGACGCATTGAACAACCATACCGCTCCAACCACTAATCTTTGAACCATTCAATAAGATGATCCTATTTTTACTTCTATTTAACAGTCTTCCTAAACAACCATACCACTCCATTATGTGCCAAACAATCTAGTTACCACACCATTATACACTTTATTTTGGTATTTACTATTACTATATTTATATTTACTGCCTATTATAAGGCTCTGATATTCACTGCTGCTACAAAACAGTTTTATAGTTTGTGCATTTATTATACTTTCTAAAGGACCTTCATAGAATGCAACAAGTTTGACATCAATGACAATCAATAATTTATTTTAAAGTGCAAGTCTTTATCTCTTTTTAATCCACCAATTGGTATGAGAGCAATTTTAGTTGTAGGAATTTATTTTGTGTGAAACAACAATAATTGTAACTTAAAGAAGAAAGTATAACAAAGTAAAAGAGACTTCTCAAGGATTTTTGGATTTTGAAAGACACTTTTCTGAATAATAAGAGTTGTTTGAAGATTAGTGAGTTTGGGCACTATAAAAGAGAGATAAGTTCAATACTTTCCTATTCTGTTGGTTTTGAAAATATAGCTACTATTAGAAATAGTTCAAATTCATCACACCCTTGTATTCAATTTTTTAAAGGATAAAATATTAGCAAAAGTTTGAATTTGTCACAACCTCATATTCCTTTGATTAAAGGACTAAGAGTTTTGGAGCATCAAAATGAAAACATTGTTCATCTCTCTATATTTATGGGATATAGTTGAAAATTGTTATTCATAACCTACAAATGCACAAGTGAAACAAGAACAATGAGATTAACTTAATGAAATCATAAAGGAGGATGAAAAATTCATCTTCATCATTCAATCAGCAGTATATGACAATATTTTCAAGAATTTCTGCTACAACAAAATCAAAGCAAGCTTGGGATCTTTTGCAAAATGTATTCCAAGGGACAAATAAGGTAAAAATTATCAAATTACAAATGCTTAGAAGTGATTTTGAAAATATTTTTATGAAATATTTAGAATCTATACAAGACTTCTTTACTCAAGTTATAGGTTTAGTAAATCAAACTAGATTTTATGGTGGCAACCTAACAAATCAAGTCAAACTAGAATTTTCCTTTGCAATTCAATCATATTGTACAATAGCTACTAAAGAGTAAAAGGATCTAAAATCACTATCAGTAAATAAAATCTTGTGGTCACTTCAAACACCGGAGAAAAGGATGAATTAATCGATTAAAAAGTCTACTGAATGGGCATTTCAATCAAAGGTAAACATTTCAAAAAATAAAGAGATTTTTTTTTGGTGGACTATCAAGAAAATTCAAAGGAAGAGACCATGAAAGAAAATGGAGCAATAGTGGATGAGGCAGAGGCTATAATAGGACAAGAAACTATAGTAATTAATGAAGTTTAGATTATGGTCATAAATAAGAGATAGATTCAATTAAAAGAAATGAAACATGGGAGTTAGCAAAATTTTCACCAAAAAAAGATGTTATTGGACTAAAATGGGTCTATAAAATAAAGTAGAAGGTTGATAGATCCATTAAAAAACAAAATGAAATATTGGTGGCAAAAGTCTTTACACAAAATCAAGTATAGATTACAATGAACTTATACCCTTGTAACAAGATTGGATACAATAAGAATTGTTTTGGCCTCAGCAGCACAACCTAAATGGTTCGTATATCAATTTGATGTTAAATGTTTTTTTTCCAAATGGTTTCTTAAATGAAGAAGTGTTTGTAGGGAACCCACCAAAATAAAAACTTTACAAGTTAAATAAGGCTCTTTATGGTCTTAAGCAAGCACCAAGAGCTTGGTAGGGTAGGATTTATGACTATTTTTTTTTTAAATAGATCCAAAAGAAGTGATAGAAGACATACATTTTATATCAAATCCAAAGGTAACAATGATTTACTAATAATTTGTCTATATGCTAATTATCTCATTTACACTAGCCATAGCAAAAAATTAAGAAAGAAATTCAAGAAATCCATGAAGAGTGAATTTGAAATGAGAGATTTGAGTTTGATGCTTTAGTTTCTTAGAATATAACTATGACAATTAAATGATGGAATTTTTATTTCACAAAAAAGTATATAATTCTTGATAAATTTAGAATGAAAAATAGAAAATGAATGAGTACACCATTGGATGTATATGTAAAGTTCGCCAAAGATGGTGATACTGAAAATATAGATACAAAACTCTACAAAAGTGTAGATGGTAGTCTCATGTATCTTACTACAAATAGACCTAACATTATATATGCAGTCAGTCTATACATATATATATATATGACAAATTTGGATCCATTGGATATATACAGTGACTGGGCAAAATCTATTGATAATAAAAAAACACATAAAGATATGTATTCAGTTTGGAGTCAAGTGCATTTTTTTTTGTGTTTAAAGAAACAATTAATAGTATCATTGCCATTAATAGAAGCAGCTTGTACATTGCAGAAACATCAAAAATATGTCAAGCAATTTGGTTGAAGAGAGTACTTCATATTTAAGGAAAGAACAAAATAAAACCACAATTTCTATGTGACAATTATCTCGAATTTACACTAGCCATAGAAAAAAATTAAGAAAGGAATTTAAGAAATCCATGAAGAGTGAATTTGAAATGAGAGATTTGCGTGTGATGTGTTACTTTATTAGAATAGAATTATGACAATTAAAATGATGGAATTTTTATTTCACAAAAAAGTATATATTTGATTTGCTTGATAAATTTAGAATGAAAAATAGCAAACGAATGAGTACACCATTGGATGTATATGTAAAGTTGGCCAAAGATGGTGATACTGAAAATATAGATACAAAACTCTACAAAAGTTTAGATGGTAGTCTCATGTATCTTACTACAAATAGACCTAACATTATATATGCGGTCAGTCTAGTATCAAGATTTATGAAAAAAAAATCCAAGTAAGATTAATTTTTGTGTTGTAAAATGGATACTCAGATATGTCCATGGTACAAGCAACTTTGGCATTTTATATATAATTGACAAATTTGGATCCATTGGATATATAGACAGTGACTGGGCAAAATCTATTGATAATAGAAAAACACATAAAGATATATATTCAGTTTGGAGTCCAGTGCAACTTTTTTGGGTTTTAAAGAAACAATCAATAATATCATTGTCATTAATAGAAGCAGCTTGTACATTGCAGCAACATCCAAAACATGTCAAGCAATTTGGTTGAAGAGAGTACTTCATATTTAAGGAAAGAACAAAATAAACTCACAATTTCTATGTGACAATAATTTTGTTATTACTATATTTTATTTTATTTTTGATAGAGGGTTCACACTTGCCAGGCTGCTTAGCAGAGGTATGAAGCCTGCGAGCAACCAGTCAGTGAAGGCCATCACAGATACGTTTTTAGCATCCTGATACGGGTGCACTAGTGACTGAAACCTCTTCGACTATGAGCCAAGGACTGAAGGGTATCCACACTGCCAAAATCGCCCGGAGCACGATCCCAGCCTCATCCCTTATGACTTGATCTCTGGTGGACTTATTGAGAACCATTCAACTTCACTAGTAAACCAAGGACTCATTGTCCTTATTGCGATATTAAATAGTCTATTTTTTCATAATCCAACTAGCATGTAGATATCTGACATTATTTCATTAGAAATCTTGTATCAGATGGATGGATTGAACTACAGTTTGGTAAAATTAATAATCAGCTAGTTAATATATTTACAAAGTAATTTCAAAAGAATTTTTTACTAAGATAAGTAATTTACACTAAGTATTATGGGGGAGAATGAACAGTGACTCTTATCATAACCGCTTTACTGGAAACTTCTACCAACTATCAGTCCACACTTTTTAGACGGGCATCCTTATCTGCATCATCTCTGCTTGCAATCTGATTCTAAACTTTGGTAACCGCCTTTTGTAACTATAAAAATAGAGCCTATTGTAATTTTATGTATCATCAATATAAGAACATATATATACCAAATCTCTGCAGAGCTGTTTATCTATGATGCTTTTGTAATCTGCACTTTTCAAAATTAATAATATTATTGTTGCTACAATAACCTATCTTTTGTAATTTGCATTTACGATTAATATTATCATTGTTGCTGCAATAACCTATTACATTTTGTGCTTAATTTTTTATTCTCTTTTTTATTTTCCTACTCAATATGTTTATGTCTTTTCAATCCAATAGGTCCCTCCTTAGCCTTTCATTTCTTTCTTGAACCTCCACAAATGACAATCAATGTGACGATCAAGTTTGAATTTCAATTTTGAATCTCTCATGCTTAATATATTTTTGCTATTTTTGTCTACAGAGATGATATAACTCAAGGTTTACTTCATAAACCTTCCCTCTAATAATTTCAATTCACTATTTCAAATGTTTCCTATGCCCAAAGAACATTGCATCGATGCAGATAATAATGGAGTGGCTACAACATCTCTACTCACAAAAAACACTACATTTCTGTCGCTACTTTCTTCTTTTTTTTTTTTTTTTGTTTTGTTTTGTTGTGTCTCCATTGACTTTCTAGGGTGATCAATGAAGCATAACTTCTCTTTATATATGAATGCAGGTGCCAGAGAGTGTTGAAAATATGAAGCTCTCCAACTATCTATCTACACGAATTCAACAAAATTCATAACATTTTGAAAGGCTCGGGCATGTTTGTATCTCTAATAGTTCATCAGGCAAACACTCAAATAACGAATGACTTAAGGTCCGTTTGGGGGCTGGAATTAGATTGGAATTGGCATTATCTGATTCTGGATAATGCCAAATTTCATATTTGGGTTCATGAATAAAAACGGAATTGGAATTACGCAATTCCTATTTTGCTCCAAAATGGGCATATCAATCTTCCAACAATGATAATATTAATCGTAAATGCAAATTACGAAAGATAGATGTGTAAATTCCAATTCCAATTCCAATTTTTACAAAAGCAAATTTAGTATCTCGTCGGATCCGTGACATGATAGATATGTAAATGTGTGTATGTGTATATGTGTATACATGTGTGTATATGTGTATACATACATGTATATATACACATGTGTGTATATATACATGTATGCGTGTGTATATATATATATATATGTGTGTGTGTACATGTATATACACACATGTGTATATATACACATGTATATACACACATGTGTATATATACACATGTATGTATACACACATGTATATATACATATGTGTATACACATGTGTATATATACATGTGTGTATGTATACACACTATATATATACACATATGTATATATACACACATGTATATATATATACATGTGTGTATATATACACACATGTATATATATACACACATGTATATATATACATGTTTATATACATGTGTGTGTATACATGTGTATATATACACACATGTGTATATGTGTAAATATGTATATATACACAAATGTGTGTGTAGACACACGTGTGTATGTGTGTGTGTATATACATATATGTGTATGTGTGTATGTGTGTATATATATACACATACACACCGTATTCAAAAAAATTAAGAAATAAACAAATAAAATTATTTATGCATCTTCTCAGTCATCTTCCGAGTGAACCAAACGGGTCCAGCCCATATTCCGGAAAATCATTTCTAGGATATGCATCTTCCAGAATTGTAGCATCTTCCAGAATTGACCATATCCAGCATTTGGTATTCCAACACCCTTAGTGAATAACGTGCACCACTTAGAATATGCATCTGATGCACTAGTGAAGGAGATATACATTACATAGGCTCTACCAATTATCATTTAAAAAATTTATTTTTAATTAAACATTTTTATTGATCTAAACAACCAGTTTGTTGTGGTCATTTATTGATTATTTTTAAATCTAGAATCTAGGTTCTCATCTAAATAATCAATATAGTAATTATAATATTTTTGTATATGAATTTTGTATAGATTTTAGAAATATTTTAATAAGAATGTTAATTTGGAGATGGTTGTATGTGTAAGCTATTATTACAAAAGAGAAATGTGAACAATTTAATTTATCTTGGTTCAATCTAAAGTTAGAAGTGGTGGAGAGCACCGTAAAGAGACAATGATCATTTGTAATAGAGAGTATGTGGATTGTGGGGGTAATCCATATATTCTATTATAGAGTTGAAAAAAGGGGAAGACTGTTGGAAGCTACAATTGAAATAATTGTTATATTGTCATTGATGTCTGTTAGAAACACTGAGAGGGGGGGGTGAATTAGTGTTTGTCTATTTATTATATTTCAGCAACTTTAAACATAAACCAAATATATATCAATTGAAGCTTAATACAAGAACACATAACACATGATATGATTATGAGGAAACCTTGATAAGAGGAAAACCCCGGTGGAAATTAGTACCCACAAATATTGTACTAGTATAATGAACCTGTTAAAGTTCCTTTGCCCTGTTAGGAGCAGTCTTTACAATGCAAGTACAATGACCTAGTTAAGGGTCTGACCCTGTTAGAAGTCTTTTACAAATAACCTTGTTAGGGGTGAGGACTCACTGTCCAAGAAGCTCACTGCTCAATAGGATGACGGCTACAACCTCCTTGATAATAGATATACACTATATCCAAAAGTGAACTGTTGTAAATGAAACAATTGTTTGATCAATTCCGGTTATGCGTTGATGCTCTTATACTCTTAAAGAGCTTTATCTCATTCTGACATCTTATATTGTTCTTTTATATCTCTGAGCTGTATATTTTACACCACACTTTCTAATACAACTTTGCATGTTGTGTGTGTGTGTGTGTGTGTGTGTGTGTGTGTGTGTTCATGCCTGAATAGACGCGACCATAAATAAGACCTTAGTCGGCCCAAAAATAATATTCACAACGCTTCCAAATAAATTGGCTTAAGCGTGTTTACAAAAGTAATTAAGACATGATTACAAACATACTATAATAGGCGCTTGGCCTTTACATAATAAAATATTATATGCTGATCCAAAAACTAAAGTCGGCTTCATACTCTATTTTCTGAACTGCTAGTATCACTGTTCTTGCTATAACTTATTCGTACTGACATATCTAATCATGCATGTCTAGGGTAAGCACACAAACATATCATAGAACTTAAGTCTGGACGTGCATATCCTGATGTGATCGTATGCATGTGCGTTGGTTAACTTATCGACTACAAATCATTGTTTTGTCCTGTCTTGTATACTTAGTCAATTTCCACTTCAAAGTTTGCTGTCAACCTTTCATATGACTTTGTTGTCATAATGACAACACAAAATAAGTCATATACTCCCTGGGAGTCAACTTGCCAACAATCTCCCCCTTTGTCATTAATGGCAACAAAGGAATGTAAGTTACTCAAAATTGACTAACACAAAAACTGTATGTCATTATACATTTTAGCATATACATACACTACTCCCCATATATACACATTCTTTATATACATTGCTCCCCCTTTGACATTAATAACAAAGGTGTCCAAAATTGTAAGTCCTTAATTACTTACTTTGAGTATACATCTGGATAAGCTATCTGCAGATTCTTGATCTCTTGCTGCCAGAATGCCTTTAGTGCATCAACTGTTTGAAGATGGGCACATAAAGCATATGTAAGCTTTTCCATTTTGGTCAAATCCATGCAGGGACCTTGATCATATGTAGCAATTGTTGTCTCTATCTGTTTGATGTTCTCATTCAAGACTGCTAGAGAGGGTGCCAGTGCATTTCTCAGTTAAGTTTGCCTGATTATTATCTTGTTGATCTCAAACTTTGTCTTTTCAATCATGTCCAACTTGTTAGTAATAACTAAGAGGGGGGGTGAATCAGTGGCCTCAAAATTCATCCTTCAACTATTTACCACCAATCAAATAAACCTCAGATTATTAAGTCCCTACAAGATGCATGCCGTGAAATACTTATAATGATTAAGCTTGTCTCTTATATAGACATGATATTCATTGATTCTTGATTCTTGATTCTTGGCATGAAAAATAATCCATCCAATCTGATTTAAAGCATAACTCCTGATTTATCTCGTAGTTATCTTCTTGCCAACTGTAAAAATATTATTTAAATCAATCACTTAACTTTGGTTGAATAAAACAAAGAAAACAACCAATTAAGTCTATCTTTAGCTCTTGTAAGCTAGACATTTTGTCATTTTATGAACTCTCTATTCTGTCAGTCAAGTCTGCAGTTAATCGTCAGTGACAACTGACAGTTCTGTCGGTGTGACTCTAGTTAGCTTCAGGATCTCCATCCATTGGGCATCATTGGATTTTACTCGGCGGGCAACTCTGTTTTCAGCTCGTCAGGTATCCTATGGTTTTGCTTCGTCGGGCAACACTGTCTTCAGCTCATCGGGTATCACTGTGATTTTTCTCTTTTGCTTTTACCGATGGTGTTCTCTTCATCGGTGTTGTCTGTCACTTAGTGAATACTTGACTTTTATGCATTGCTGAAAGCATAACCTTTGTTCCACTGATTCTCTAAAGTCTTTGGCATTATGTATTTGACCGTATAGATGATATCAAGTTGACATCAATGACAATACAAACCATTAACTAATTTAATGTCTTGCATTATCTTCAACTTAACATTATCAAGCATTCAATCAGTTTCATGTCATCAATCTCTCCCTTTGGCAGTGATGGCAACATAATATATTATCACACTATACTATTTCTAATACAATATGAAATACAACAATTGAGATTCATCAAACTACCAATCATTTTGTTCTGTTAACCGATAAATGTCTGATCACCGGTAAGCTCTGTTTTATCTTAGATTTGATTCTTGTAGCTTTTTACTTTTTGATGTGTTGAATTTTCTTCTTGTGTCAATTTCTCTCATTTGCCTGTTCTCTCTTTTATGATGTCCTTTTCCCTTTTCAGCAACTCTCCCTTTGAATAAACTTTCATACAATTTGCTCTCCCTAAGGATATAATCTCTCCCTGTTGGAGTAATTAGATAATGGATAATCTCTCTTTTTCAGAAGAATGTGATAATATGGATCTCTCTCCCTTTGACAACAATGCCAAACAAATATCTCATAGATATCTAATATTTGTGTCAAACAATCTTTTATCTCCATCCATAATATATTCCTTGAATTTCCCTTATCCATCAGCAATATAACAATATGTTCTGGTGCCCAGTTCTGGTATATACATGTTTGTATATAGATGTGTCTTTGAAGTTCATCCTTTTGCTTGCATCAACATGAATGATATTCTGATAATATGTATGCTGATGCAGCCTTCAGTCATATTACTGACTGGTAGATAAAGGTTTTACCCCTAGTCTCTTTCTCAAGTACTCAAATGTATCCTTGGGCAGTGGCTTGGTCAAGATATGAGCTAATTGTTCTTTTGATTGCACATACTCAAGTATCACCTCTTTTTCTTGAACTTGTTCTCTTAAATAATGATAATTGATTGCAATGTGTTTAGTCTTGGAATGCATGACTGGATTCTTGGAAATGTTTATTGCACTAGTGTTATCACAATAGATAATCACTGGTTCTGAGATCTTCATATGCATACCTTCCAACAACTGTTTGATCCATGCAATGTTTGAGCAATTTGCAGCAGCAGCAATATATTCTGCATCTGCAGTAAACTGAGAGATGCATCATTGCTTCTTGCTAATCCATGTAACAAGTCTGTCACCCATAAAGAATGCTCCTCCAGTTGTTCTCTTTCGATCATCAATATTTCCAGCTCAATCAACATCGGTAAACACCTTAAGTTCAAATTTGCCTTCTCTTCTATACCATAAGCCAAATTTTTTAGTATTCATTAGATATCTTAAAATTCTTTTCACAGCAGTCATATGTGATTCCCTGGGGTTAGCAGAAAATCTAGCAACAATTCCTACTGCATGTGCAATATCTGGTCTAGTGTGTACAACATACATGAGTTTTCCAGTCATTGATCTGTACAAAGCCTGATTTACCTATGTTGTCTTGTCTTCCTTTGTCAACTTACATCCAGTAGCCATCGGTGTTCCAACTGGTTTGAAATCTTTCATCTTGAATATTTTCAGGACCTCTTTGATGTATTTGGACTGTGTGATGAAAATACCTTCACTTTTTTGAATGATCTGTAAACCAAGAAAGAACTTGATCTCTCCAAACATAGACATTTCAAACTCTTTGTTCATCTCATCGGTGAATGATTTGCATAGCATATCATTGCCTCCAAATATGATGTCATCAACAAATATTTCAACAATCAAAGTGTTAGCATCAGTATCTTCTTTCAAATAAATATTACTATTTTCAATAGTCCTTATAAATCCAATACTTATTAGATAGGAATGAGGCCATTCGTACCAGGCTCTTGGAGCTTGTTTAAATCTATACAAGGCTTTGTGAAGTCTACATACCATGTTTCTCTTTTCTGGATCAACAAACCCTTCTGGTTGTTCAATGTATACCTCTTCTTCAAGTATTTCATTTAGGAATGTTGACTTGACATCCATTTGATATACTTTAAAACCTTTATATACAACATAAGAAACTAGTATTCTTACTCTTTCTAGCCTAGCAACAGGTGCAAAAGTTTCTCCATAGTCTATACCTTCCTCTTGCGCATACCCTTTGCATACTAGCCTTGCTTTGTTCCTTGTGACTTCTCCATTCTCATTCAGTTTATTCCTGAATATCCATTTTGTACAGATTACATTTTTGTCATCTGGTCTTGGCACAAGTGACCATATTTTGTTCTTCTCAATCTAATCAATCTCATCATTCATAACACTTATCCATTCCTTATTATCTAGTGTAGCATTGATAGGTTTTCGCTCAAACTCACAAATTAAACAATTTGATTTTAAAGACTTACTTCTTGTTCTTGTACCAGATTTCTTATCTCCTATGATCTGGACCTCTAGATGGTTCCTTCTTACATATCTTGCAAGTATAGGTATAGTTCTTTGTCTATCAGCTTGATCATTAATTTGATCTTCATTCTGTTCTTCATTACCTTGTACATTATCTTGATCATTATCATGACCATCGGTTGCAATATTCTGTTGTTCTGGAATTAAGCAATGTTTCTCGGGTAGAGTGTTGGGTTCTTCACAATATACAAACTTGTTGTAGTCCTCTAGTTCTTTTGTGCTTTTTAGCTCATTCTTTTATGCAAATTCATCAATCTTTACATTTGCACTTTCAACTATTTTGTTAGAAGCCTTGATGAGATATTTAAAAGTTTTTCTTTTGGTAGAATACCCCACAAAAATACCTTCATCACTTTTGGTGTCAATCTTTCCATTTTTATCATCCTTTAAGACATAACATTGACTACCAAATATTCAAAGTAACTTACATTGGGTGTTTTACCATACCATAGCTCATAAGGTGTCTTCTTTGTGTCCTTCTTTAATTGTACTCTGTTAAGTGTATAGACAGCAGTGCTGACAACTTCCCTCCAAAAGATTTGGGTGATGTTTTTCTCTATCATCAGTGTTCTTGCACAATCAACTATTGATCTGTTTCTTCTCTCAGCAATCTTATTTTGTTGTGGTGTTCTTGGTGCAGAAACCTATCTTTTTATACCATGCTCATTACAGAAATTAGTGAATTCATCTGATATAAATTCTCCTCCTCTATCTGATCTCAAACATTTCAAATCCTTACCACTTTGTTTTTCTACCATAGCCTTATACCATTTAAACATCTTCAATGCTTCATATTTATCTTTTAGAAATATATCTGTCATCATTCTAGAGTAATCATCAACAAAGAGAATAAAATATCTATCTCCATAATAGCTCTTTGTCCTCATAAGTCCACATAAATCAATATGGACTAATTCTAGAATATCATCATATGTATGGGTTTTACTTTTGAAACTTGACTTTTTCATTTTACCTTTTTGATAGTTTTTGCACATGGTGTTGTCTGGCTTTGTCATCATCGGTAAGCCTCTTACATTTCTCCTTTTGCTTATTTTCATCATGTTGTCAAAATTCACATGACACAATCTTTTATGCCACAATCATATGTCTTCATTTCTAGTCACTAAGCAAGTGGTGTTAGTATCATTTAAATAGAATAAGTTACCTTTAGTTTGTTCACCGGTACCAATCAGTTTTCCTAATTCATTGAAGATCTTTGCCTTCTTGTTCTCAAATGCGACTCTGTGACCTAAATTATTCAACTGAGAAACACTCAACAGATTATAATTCAATCCTTTTACCCAATAAGCATTTTCACATGTAATCAGGTTATTCAGCATTATTGTTCCTTTACCTTCAACTGGACAAGGTGTATCATTACCCATTCTTACTGTACCACCATTATAATACTCAAAAGTGTTAAACATTTCTTTTTCACCGGTCATGTGGTGAGTGCATCCACTATCTATAATTCAGATGTCATTCTTTCTAACCTTAGATATGAGTGTAGTTTCTACATACCTTTCATCTTCATTTGAATCATCCTTCACAACTACAAATACCATCTCGATGTCTTCATCAGGTTCGGTGTCAGTATCTTCATCTTTGCAAGCAGCTAGGTAGCTAGCCTTCTTGCCTTTATCCTTGTAGTCTCGGGTATCT
>MU224474.1:3140340-3152406 GCA_018584345.1 Thuja plicata | reverse complement strand
TCAAACTTGAGATCAGCTCAAAAAACCCTACCCAACAACTAGGATCAAAATTTGATCAAGCTCTGATACCACTTGTAAGGAAACTCAGGTGCGGAAATAGCTTCCTACGCTAATCTCTATAGGAAAGCATTGTGAAAATTCTTTTAAATCCTTACAATTACAGATTCATTAACTACTTTAACAAAGATATTGCAACAACATACCATGCATACAGAAAAGTAGAGAGTGACACAATGATTTACCCTGGGGAAAACCTTTCGGTAAAAAACCCCAGCACTCCAAAACCTGCACAATGTATTGATCAAAACTATTACAGCTTACAATACACTTGCAATGCAAGTTCTTTCAGAAGATTTCAAAAAACCTTGAAGACAAATCACAACAGCATAAAACATTCCAACAATACACTCGCCCCGAACCCCACAATTGGGGAAGAGTGTACAGTACTCAAATTTATTAGTTGCCACATGTCTTCACCTGTCATTGAATCTTCCTGACATAGCTCTTACGTGTCATAGGAATCCGTCATAATCATTTTAGCCATGATCTCCTTACACACAATTCAAGATGCCGACACATCAACATTATTTGCAAGTAATCCATTTTACAAAACAAATAATAAGAATAGGAATTATTCAAGGTTGAGACACCTTACTCCTAACATAAACAAGACCTTAGTCAGCCCAAAAAAAAATTCACAATGCTTCCAAATAAATTGGCTTAAGTTTGTTTACAATAGTAATTAAGACATGCTTACAAACATACTATAATAGGCACTTGGCCTTTACATACTAAAATATTATACGTTGATCCAAAAACTGAAGTCGGCTTCATACTCTATTTTTTGAATTTCTAGTATCACTATTCTTTCTATAACTTATCCGTACTAACATATATGATCATGCGTGTCTAGGGAAAGCACACAAACATATCATAGAACTTAATTCTGGATGTGCATATCCTGATGTGATCGTATGCACGTGTGTTGGTTCATTGATCGACTGTAAATCACTATTTTTTCCTGTCTTCTATACTTAGTCAATTTCCACTTCAAAGTTTTTTTTCAAACTTTCATATGACTATGTTGCCATAATGAAAACACAAAATAAGTCATATACTCCCTGGGAGTCAACTTTCCAACAATGTCAACCTTAACTAGTAAGACAGTTGTTATCTTGTAAAGTTTCATATCAATTGATTGATGAAGAAGATTTGAAAAGAGGAGATAGAAAGAATACCTCATGAAATGGTTGAGTTATGAGTAGCTACAATGGGTACTTGATGAGATTGCAACTTTCCAAGATAATATGTTTTTTATCTATAACACTAAGTGAAGATTGGAAGACTAAAATCTTAGTCTTGACCAAGCAGTAGAGAAGAAGATTAAGGAACTTATGTATGTACCGAGTGATGTGAGTGTCGACCAAGTGTCAATACATTTTGAGAAAATTTAGTGTCGACCAAGCATCAACATTTATTTAGTGTTAGTAAATTAACAAGTTATCTAGTGATGACTGAGCAGAAGAACGCAGTGATGACCGAGTGTTAATTTTTTGACAGTTTAAGAAAGATTTGAGATCCCAGCTGACAAAGTTGATTTCTTGGGATATGTAAAGTTTATTTAAGATAAGGATGATTGTTGTGGAGAATTAAATGAGAATTTAATATATGTTTAGTTCTTTTTATGTATGGATTCAAGAAGGATTTTTAGGATGTATTCTACAAGGTAGATAGTAAAAAAAAATTGGAAGGATTCATTGGATCTGAATAAACCCTAAGATCTACGGTGATGATTAAGCAGAAAAAGATTAAGCTACCTGATTAGAGAGGTATAGGATTAACTTAACTATAGGTTATGGATGTGAGAGGTTGATTCAGGTGTGTTAGATCTTTTTCATGCAGAATCTTAATGTAGCATCAATGCTTGACTCAATGATTCCCAACTCTTGATTCAACCAAGCAAAATTCTAACTAATGAGGATTAAATCCTCCTTCACTTAGAGCTCCACAGACTTAGGCGGGCCTTTTATTTCAAATGTTGATAACAAATTTTGCAGATGTTAACAACTAATCTTATGCAAAACTTTATAAACCAAAAGATGCACTTGACAATAACAAACACTAATGCAATAAATATTCTCATCCTTCTTCTTTTTGAGCTTCAAGCTCAGGCAGGTGTACCTTAAGCATTCACTTCTCCAAGGAATCAACCATAATATTTGTATTCTTCAACACAAATCATAAACATTTATGCTCTTCATCAGAAATTAAAATATTATTTAGAAATTTAAGGATTGATGATGATAACTTCTTATCAAGTATGAAATAGTGCCTAATCTAGGGCAAGAGAGTCAAATGTACATATATTCACAAAAATATATTAATAAAACACACCCAAAACCCAAATGCAATGCCTTACAAATCATTTTTCTCATTCCCACACACAGACATCAAATTCTTATGTAAATTTTGAATCCCCTAAAACCACCCCTAAGAATTACCCTTCCCTTGAAAGAAACTCAGGAATAATCCCATAATCTATCTTGTAAATAGTGTATTAAAACTTGCCTTATAAATTCAATGCAAGAGAATTCAAAATTCAATACAGGAAAATATCATAAATGTGAAAAGGAATTCCAATATATTTTTATTAAACTTCTCTATGTTTTAATATATTCAAGAAGACCAAAAACTCCAAAACCAGACAAAAATCATAAAACTATCTAGTAGTTGTGAATTCACCATCCTTTACTTTACAAAATTATTGCTCTTTATACCCCTAGCAATCTTGTAAGCCTATTATGAATCAAGATGCAACAAGCTTTGGATTGCTAGGTCATGAAAAATATGACACACCACTAAATCAAAAATACAATTGAGCCGAGAATCAAGTTGTTACAATATTTTCAAAATCATACGCATTGGTCTGTAAGGCCTTTGTAAAAGCTTTGAAACTATGCTGCCTTTTCTGAAGAAATCTTTGCCTTCATCATTTGGCGCTCGAAACCTTTTTGTAACCACTGCTTATCTTCAATTCATTGGAGAACTATCTGCTTGTAGGAATGATGAGATATCCCTTTGTCGTTACTCATTTGTAGGATATTTGTCTTTCCATGTGGAAAACACCTCATCACTTGGCCAAGGGAAGTTAATAACCTTATTTTTCTTGTTACTCAACTCATCCCATTCTGTCTTTATTTGTCCAACTTCCCTTTTCCAAAACCCAAAAAATGATTTGGCATTCTCGATTGTTTCCACAGTTTGAAAAAAAAAGTGTGCTTTCCAAGTTGATGATACTATTAGGTCTTATTGACAACTCCACACCCATTTCCCTCATCCATCTGGCTTCCCTTTTTAGTTTACCACCTTTTCTAAAGAGGCTAGGGAATATCTCAAAATGGGTTTTTGAGTACTCTTTCCTTAATGTCTTGGCCTTTTTATGAATGATGTTTCTTTTTATGTCCAAATCTAACAAATACTTGAGGAGTTTGTAAGTGTCATTTATTTCAAAATCCACATTTTCTTCCTTTTTTGATAAATAATAGAATAATCTTATATCATTTTTCTTTCCTTTTCACTCTTGCACAATCTCTTCCAACCTATCTTTGTCTTCTCCAAAGAATTTAAAATGGTCATAATATTTTTGTCATTCAGGTAAATGGAAGTGGGCTCTATATTATCAACAAAATGCATGATTGTACCTCTCACTTTTTCCTCATACATTTTTGTACCAGTGATTGTGCACTATGAAATTTTGAGATTTCTTCTTCCCAGCTTCCTCTTAATTATTCCAATCTCTTCCTCTCTGCTTCTAATTTATCTTTTTCATAATTAAGTTCTTCCTCTAAAATGGAACTGGATGGCATAGGGGAAGAAGTAAATTCAGTAATGGTACTGGAAGATGATGGTTGGGCAGGCTCTTGAGAAATCATCCTCTGAGGAGATGTCTGGACTAATTTGTGTCCTCTTAGCTAAGCGATTATCTTGTCTTTCTCCATGGATTCCTTCTTTACATCATTATATGCCTTAAGGAACATTTCCATCTTGATCCTCATTTCTTGTTTCTCTTTAGCATCACTCTCTACCACCTTCATGTTAAATTTAGTAGATTCTAGCACTATGCTTGATGCTTCCACCCATGTAGTTTCTGCAACCCTTCTCACCATCAAACTACCTGAATAATCAGTCTGTGTAGTCTCATTCTCTTTTCTGCCTTCCTTTTTCTTTAATGACCATATTACTAGAGCAGCATGATCATCACTAAATTTTACCTCTTTGATTTCCTGTTGAGCTTCTTCAAGAGTATTGTGCATGTTTTTTTCTCCTTCCTTACAGCATCAAAGATAATAACATCTGCAATGTCTGATTCTAGCAGAATGAGGACTCATGCTTTCATGATCAATGTTCTTCCTTCTTCAGGGGTAACCTTCCCAAATTTATCTAGCATTTCTTTCTTTATCTCAGCCTCAATTTCATTTATGTCTCTATCAAGCTGGTCCTTCTGCCTCTTCTAACAAATTTCCTTGAATTCTTCAATGTCAGTTATCCATAAGAATTGTATAAATGCTCTAGCTTTGACAAAATTGTCATCTGATAAGAACTCATCACTGGCTTGTTTTGTAATTAGATCCAATTCCTTCCCAGAAAACTATGCTATTGTCAGATCCATCTCAACCTATTTAGGAGCTCCAGGCACTCCCTCCTACATTTATTGAGGTGTTACAAAAACTTGATATGTGCTTCCTAATTGTAGCAATTATTCAGGTATTGTTTGATCATCCAAGTGTATAGGGGATAGAGAGGGTGAATATATATCCTCCAATTGTTTTCCCTCTTCCTCTATCATTTGTCTCTTTGGAGATGGCAGTGATTCTAGATCAATAATTATTATCCTTTTCCCTTTTAAGGTAGAAATTTCCTCACCGTGTGTTTGATCTTTATGGGATGTCTCCCCCTTTTGCATCACCATGTTGTATCCTTGCTTATGATCTAAAAAATATTTCCCTGGTGGGATGATCTTAGCATGTGTAAATTTTCTCAAAATAGCCTTGGCCTTTTCTAGCTCTGCCTTTATTACAAGCTCCTTCTTCTGATTCAAAGTCTGCATGATGTCTTCAAAAAGTGTCATCAATTAATCAATCTTCTTTTCTAAAGCCTTGAAATATTTTAACAGATCATGTCCCTTGTCAAAACACTACACAAAATTGAGGGTCTTCTTATATGCCAACCATTTTTCCTTTCTAACTTGTTTTTCTTGCAAATTGAATTCATTTCTAATAATGTTCTTAGGAAAATAAAATTGGTGATCCATTGCCAAACACCTTGTTCTCTTTTTAAACATATCACTTATGAATGCCTCAGGGTCAACATATCTTACTAATTAGGTTGTTAGATGATAGGGCTCAAAATATTTATTCAAATGTATCCAACCACCCTTGGTGATGACAAACTGGTGTACAATTTTAATGGTGGGAAAAATAGTGCATCTTCCCTTTCCTGATAAAGCATCCTCCTGCAGCCAACCAATTTGCCTTGCTATCTTAGAAATGCCCATTTTAAGAGGTACTTGATTAGGGAGTACATATGGGGTGCTCTAAAACCATACACTCTGGAAAATGTTGAAACGGGATATAAAATAACATCAACTTAATTGTGCACTATCTTAATGCTCTGAGAAAACTGCTTAGGTCTTAAAAGATTTAACAAAGACTTATGGATCTTGGGGTTTTTAGTAAATAATAAGGTTCTAAGCCTTGAAGCAAAGCATCTATCAAATGTGATGTAGCTGGCTTCTTTCCTATCCCATGATAAATCTATAATCTACAACTAAACAGGAATTTCTTCCCATCTTTAAATTTCAACAAATCCATTTCCTTCTCAAAGTACTTTTCCCCTTTAAAAAGGAACATATGCATCAACCCCATCCAAATGGTTTGTCCAACTTTCCATTCTTAATGCCTATCAAACCATTATGGATAAAATCAGCAACATATGTTGCAAAGTCAAAAATGATGGCTAAATGTGGATGGAGAATTTGCACCATCATGAACATATAATGAATAGGCATCGCTATCTCCTCATCATCTCCAAAGATATTACTCAAAGCACTATATACACCTCTAGCCCTTAGATTGAAATAATCCAACTTGATTGGTTATGGTGCATTAGGTCCTACCACAACCAAATCTCCAATCTTGGTGAAGAATTCTTGTAGAGTTCCATTCCTAAGGTAGCTCCTTTGAGCCTTGTAAACGTCTTTGAATGAATCAAAATTAATTTCATCTAGTTGCATAGAGGGTTCATTTAATTGGAAAACCTCTCTAATTTCCTTAGCTGTGATATTTATTAGAACCCCTCCATTTATATCTCTCAAAACCCTAGCTACCTAATCATATTTCTAGGCAACTTGAAGTATCATATCATTGTCCATGAATACTCCTAGGACTACCAATTTCCCCACATTGAATTTCAATATATTACTGTAGACACCTAAAATTGACCAGGTGTATCTCAAGCTTTCAAAACTATAAATCTCAGCCAAATGCCTTAAAATGTCATCTCAATGCAAAACAAATGGACAAAATTCAAATCAAATTAAAAGATTGAAGAATCATGAAATCAAATAATTAAATTCAAGCCTAAAGGGATTAATCAAATTATGCAATTGATTTTTCAATTGTATAGTTCAAATCAAAAAAGATTAAATCCAACCCAATCAGCCTTCCATGGTTAATTTAATTAAATGATGGAGTTATTTAATTCCTAATATCTTTGAGACAACCAAACAATTTTCCCTCCATTTGAAAATACCTCGAAGCTTTTGACTTAACCAAACTTTGATCATGATCAACTCACTCTACCCCCTACCCTTGGGAAAATGCTATAAATACAAGCCATTTTCTTTGTGTTTGAAATCCAAGAATTTTAAGAGAAAAAACATCCTTACTATAGGCACATAAAGAGCATTTGAGAGCATTAGAGAGCTTTTGAGAGAATTTTAGCATTTGCATAGCATTTTAGCATATCATGTTTAGGAGCATTTGTTGTTTTCTCACATATCTTGGAGAATTAAATGAATATTTTGAGCATTCTAAGCTAGATTGTAGCATTTTTTTATCATTCATATCTCGTTCTAGGATTTTCCTTGAGATAGATTAAGCCTGAGAGCTCTCTTAACAAAGCTTGGATAGAGAACCATGAGATGACATAGATTTTTAGCTTCAACTCTTAGATTAATTTATATTATCTTTCCATAGAATTGTTGTTCTTAATCTTAATTTCATGAAGGTGTATTTCCATACACACATAATGGCGCCCACCGTGGGGCTCTAAGCCTCTTTAATAACATTTTTATCATAAGATTTGGTGTGTTTGCTTTGTTCTTGCTATTATTTTTTGCAAAAAAAAAAGGGAAGAGTCACGTATGCGATGCCAAGAGCCACCTATGAGAAATAAAACACCACCTACAGAGCCTGATTCATCTCCGTCTTTCATTTTGCAACCACGTTTTAGATAAAGTGGGCCGCCTGCTAGATAAAGCATGCCACCTTCTAGATAAAGTGTACCACCTGAGATTTGTTAACAGCCGCCTACAAGCAATCTATGGCCGCCCTTTACACTTTCTGTATTGCCTATTCATTTTATTTAGCCGCCTGTGATATTTTAAGAGTCGCATCTAAAGATTTAAAAGCCGCGTATAAAGTTTTAGTTTACGCTTAAGAACATTTGATATTTGTCCTTTAGCTATTAAATGTTGCATAATTACTTTTGCTTTAAATTAGATTTTGATTAATTTGGTCACTATTGTAACTCTCTGTGTTTTTTTGTCTTGCAGATGAAAAATCACCCAAAGGTGCAGAAACCAAAGAAGCGGATCTCAAAGCCTAGCAAAGAGGTAAGAATCAAAACCAAGAATGATAAGGAAATACATACAACAAATTTTTTAGAGAGTTTATTTGAGGAAGAACGCTTGTATGATCACTACATTAAGGTGTTTTTTTCTTACAAATGAAAATTTCCTATTCTCTATTTAATTTTTGTGCTAACTTCTTTAAAGCTTTAATTGATAAACCTTTCACTAAAAGAGCTTTTAAGAGGTATTTTGTCATTTTAGTTTTTTTTAAGTTTCCTTCATTTTTCCCCGCTTTGTGCTAACTAACTTGTTGGAGGAGACAGAGTGGGAACGATCGCCACTAGGAGAGTAAAAACAAGCCAAAACACTCAAAAATGCGCCTAGCCTTGCTAGCTTCGAAATCAGGTACTTATCTAATCAAGCTTGCATTACTTAACTTATGGCAATTCATTTGAATCTAGTATAAATAAGGACACCTTACTATTTTCTATTCAAATAAGACATTAGGTATATGCTCTCAACTTTTTGAAGTTGATCAAAAAGCCAAAAGTGTCAAGTTTTGGTGGTAAAAAGAAAGGAAATGATTAATTGAACCACACATCTCATCTTTTTAAGAACCTCCTTGTCAACAGGTTGAAAATGAACAAATCTATTTGAGGTATTTGGAACAAAAGAAAAACAATAGGCATATGCTCTTCACTCTTTGAGTGAATCAGATTCCCAAACTTGTTGGACAGAGTTCAATTCTCGCTTTTCATGAACATGCTAGCTAAATAGAGCTTTAAAGGGCCTGCCTCCCGAGAATTATCTTACAAGGATGGTAAGAGGAAATGACCCAAAGTGGGAGATAATTGCTTTTACTACAATATTGTCTAACCCACTATAAATAATGCACTTTACCTTAATCGAAAAGTGACTAAAACTTGTGCAAGCCATCCTCACTTCCTCTAGTAGTCCTTTGGGATTGCACAAAATCATACTTTTGTGCATGTGGGAAGCCCTCAAAGGGGTAAAGAATCTTGTTAAGATTTAGACAAGAATAGTTTGAGACCCAATAAAGTAGAAACCTACCTTTGTAGAGCCATGATTAAAAGCTAAATTTTTTGACGCTAAGGTAGATTGCTTGGAAGACATTCTCGTGAAAACTTGTTAAAACATCCAAGAAAATACACTTCTAGTGTGGTTTTTAGGAAAATGGTACAATTTTGATGTGTGTATTGAGCTTGTACTCTATTTTCATGCAAGAATATTTTTTGATAAATCTGATCAAAGACTTTAAACTTTTAAACCCATAAAATATCAATAAAATTGTTAAAATCAACTTTGATCAGCAAAGCATCGCGTATCATCATTTTAGAGCCACTTACAAACAAAACTAGGCCACTTTTCAATCGTAATATGCTACTTGATAGCATTAAACAACCACATATTCACTGGAAAAATCCGTGTAAGAATATTTCAAAATTGCCTGTCAACAGACAAATGCTGCCTATCAACTACAGAGAGCCACGTACAGGTTTTCTAGTGACCGCATTTTATCATTTAAAGGCTGCCTACACATAGGTAAGAGCCGCCTAGAATTTTAAAAGGGAAAACAGTGGGTATCTACCGAAGGATTGAAAACAAGAAAGTTTAATTTTTGGATACCCTTTTGGACGTTTTATCACTGTGGATACCTAACTTGATCATAATTTGTCATTATTAGGCATTTTGCAAATTTATACATGGATTGGTCATTTAAGCGAGTTTGAAACCTAAGGTCTTCATTTGACATATGTTAATGCCAGTTTTTACTCAATCCCATTACATCAAGACTACCCTACAACCAGACGGATCTTATCTGAGACAAGAGTGTCCCTTCCGAGGTGATCCTTTTTCCGCAAGACCCTTACAGGAACCCATCAAGGAAATAGAACTGAGGATGTCTTTTCCATTTGACCATATAGATCCTGATCAAATTAATAACATGAACAAGGATATGAACAAACAAGGAAATGTTGATCCTAATAACAAGGGATCCAACAACAATACCAACGGAGGGACAAACATGGATCCTAACAATCAAGGGATGAACAATACCAACAATGGGGGCAATATGGACCCTAATGATGAAGATTTAACTGATAAAAAGGTTAATGAGGCTATGCAAAGCCCTTTCTTTATGAAACTCATGGAAAAGGTGTTGGAAAAAGAGAAGTAAAAGTACTTCCTAGACCTAGCACAAATGGGTCTCAAACTTCCACATGATTATGATGTCACTAAGCTCCAACGAGAAGAAGTTGAGGCTAACCCCATTGACATCATGAAAAAACAATTCCATCTTTTTAAAATACAATTGGACACATTAAAACAAAGTGGGGCTCCTAAACCTTTTTCTATTGAAGCCTTGTGTCCATTTCCATTTGACAAGTCTTTAGTCATGATACTATTTCCAACAAATGTTATTTATCTGAAATATGATAAATATGAAGGAACATCTGATCCTCAAGATCACTTAAGGAAATTTGTGTGCCCTAAGTCTAGAGTTCATGCATGACACAACTTACCTTATGAGGTTATTCCCTAGAAGTTTGGGAGGTATGGCAATGGAGTATTTTTCAAAGTTACCCTCCGGCATTAGAACCTTTGAGGAATTGGCCTCTAAATTTGTAACTCACTATTCTTATAACATCAAACATGAGGTTACAATGCTTAATCTATGCAATACCAAACAAAGAGAAGGAGAGGGATTCCTACTTTTCCTACAATGATGGAGAGCGATATTTTCTAGATACCCTCGAAGTGTACCTGAAAAGGAAAAGATGGATATTTTTTTGAATAGCTTGAATCATGAAATGAACTATTGATTAAGGCTACAATGTCCTAGATCATTCCAAGACTTAATTGAGAATGGGGTGACAATAGAAGAGGTATTGGTAAAAAATGGAGAAATCAAACTCTACAAGGATAACAAGAATAACAACAACAACAATACCTCCAACACCAATCAAAATCAGAACAACAACAACAACAACAACAGTCAATTTTGGACAAGGAATAACAACAATAAAGGAGTGGTTAATGACAGAGTGGTGGAGGATAATACTTTAAATGCTATACCTTTCATTCCCACTCAAAACTCAGATCAAGCCAATAATGTGAATCAAGCACCCAAAGTGCCCTTCAGCAACAACACTAATAACAACTTTGGGAATAATCAAGGGGCTCCTAAGCCTAAACCATTCTTTGCACCTACACCCAAAAGGACATTCACTACTTTGGGTGAACCATTGTAAAATGCATTAAGGACACTTATTGCAAATAAACTTATCGATCTACCAAAGGCTCAACCATATGAACCTCACTTCAAACCCAACTGGTGGAATGAGAACAACCATTGTGACTATCATCGAAATAGGGGACATAAGACCAATGATTGCCTACGTCTCAAACATGTGGTACAAGATCTCATAGATAATGGTGTGATAAAAGTGGATGGCCCTCAAACTAATGAAGATCACACAGCCTTTAAAACTCCTTTTTATAAACATGAAAAGGGAGAATCTTCTAATTCCAACAATGGAGGAAACAATGCAAATAATGCAAAAGGCAGTCATAATGTTAACTTTGCTCATACTTATGACAATACCATCAATGTTGTTGTGGTTAAAGACCAACCTATTCAAGGGTCCGCTAATGCCATCATAAGGGGGCAAGCCTCAAAGGTTACCTTACAAGGGGGTATTTCTATTACTATTGGCCCTAAGATGACAACTATTTTGGCTAAAAAAACACCACCCACTACAAGGCCTTATAGTTTGGTGGACCAATTACAAAAGACTCCAGCCCAAATATCAATTTTGGAGTTGTTAAAATTATCTCCTAATCATAAGGAGATTCTGGAAAAAGCCTTGTGTGAGACCATGGTTCCTATAAACTTGGAGGAAAACAAATTTTAGAATATGGTAGGACACCTCATAGCCCCTCATTGTCTTTCCTTTTCGGAACAAGATGACATGTCTATCACACATCCTCAAAACTTACCCTTGCATATAGAGGTATTGATCCAAAGATATAGGGTTAAGAGAGTTCTCATAGATGGTAGAGTTGGTCTAAATATTTTCACTTTAAACCTTGTCAAGTCATTAGGTTTATCCGAGTCTTCCATTGATCCAAAGAAGCAAATCACTATTAAGGCTTATGATGAAGAGGAAAGATCTTCAAAGGGTATGATC
>MU224474.1:3120580-3135099 GCA_018584345.1 Thuja plicata | reverse complement strand
AGAGACATTTTGGAACCTTTGATGAATATCATTGTTCAACCCTAAACAGTTTGATCGCATAATATGATCCTTGAGTTTCATTGCCTTATTTTATCAGGATTAAAAATTGACACACCCTAAATGATCAAATTGTCTGGAATTATTATTTGAAAATCTTGATACATTTCACAAACACTGGGAATTTTTGATGAGTTTTTCATTAACTTTTTTGAGTCATGTTCTTTTTAGTTAATCAATGATGTTTCGACTAGATTGAAAAATTACAAGCATGATGTTTTCTTAATCTTATGAGTGACTGTTTTGAGGAAGATTCTTTAACTTGTGTGAATTCATCTAAGGACATGGTCATCAAAGCACCATAGAGGACATTCATATAGGATGGAGGGTTAACCTTTGTTTGTTTATGCAAAAGGATACCTTGGTTATTTAGATTTTCCATATCTTAATACCAACATCCACTTGCAACATTGAATCTGATTAAACTGGTATTCATACTCCCATAGTTAGTCATTCAACTAGTGAGGATTGTACTTGGTTTCATAGGCAGGGTTACCACATGAGAAAGTCATATTCATATTCTTATGGTCGCAGTGGCACCAGTAAGGATTGTATCAACTCCTAGTTCCACAACGCTCTATGATGAAAATATATCTCAATTTGCATTTCTTTCGCAAACCTCAAGGACAATTAGTTGCATCTTCATGTTAGATTAATTTCATTTGGCATGTTATTTAAATTACATCTTCATGTTAGATTAGTTGCATGTTGCATTTTAGCTTAAATGCGTTCTCCAAAGCTTAGTTCTCAATTGGCTTGTCTTTCTAGCAATTTTCCAAATTCAAGGGGGGGATAAAAGTTGACAAAACTTCATCAATTTAATGGTTTCAAGTCATTGAAAATGATATTTTCCTTTGCATTCATCATCATTAGTCATTATTCATTATATATTCATATCAAGAGAAAAACAAGAAAAAGAAACATTAATCATTATTCATTTATCCATTTCATCATTTTGAACTACATATCATAAAGTTAAAATTGCATACATCCAAAAACAAAAAGATAATTGCATTTCATTTATCATAGCACTAAGTATTGCTTTCATTGCATTGCATAATCCATACATAGTTAAATCAGAAAAGCATATAGAAATAAATTGCATTAACATCATTTGCATCCATTTATCTATGCCCTCCTCTAAGACATTTGCATCCATAGCACAATAGAAATAAATGGATCATAGAAACATGCAGATATGCATAAAAGGAAATCTCATAACATCATCAAAGGAGGAATCAAAGATCATCATAGATAAATGTCCATCATCAATGTCTATAACATAAAATAGTACATCAAAGGTACATCAATACAATGGTCCATATATCAAAGTCCTAATCAAAAATACATATGATACATCCTCAATGTTATATCCAGATATCATGGGTCCAAATTTGTCTCATGACCTAGCAGGGGCACCTAATCCATCTCCAGCTAAACCTGTACCTGAACCCCCTACACCATCAGGATCTCTGTCACCTACTCTATCCTGTGCACTAGGAGGTTTCTGACTCGTGCTTGCACTGGTAGGTAACTAAGCCAGAGTAGCCAGAAACTGTTGTAGCATAGTCGTAACCTGATCCAATCTAGATGTCACTACAGTCATCCCTGCCTGTAACCCATGAACATCTTGCACTATATCATCTATAACAGGAGGCACTAGAGGTGCCTATGATGTTGTAGGATCCTATGGTGCCTGAGGTACTAAAGGTACCTGAGGTATCACCTATGTTGTACTGACCTGTGGTCCCTGTCCCTGAACTTGAACCTGTCTAGCCACCTAGACACGTCTATGTCTATGTCTAGCCCAATCTACATCAACTCTCAAGGGAACCTGATCCTAAGTTACATGTGCTCATGCTCGTCTCTACCTAGGCTACCTAAATTTGCCACCTCGGCCTCTCACATGTCCACCTCTCATTTGAGGTCTAGCTGCTCTTTGTACCTGAAGCACCCTAGGCACCCTCTAAAATATACACCTATGTGGTCTGCCGCCATCATCCCCATCATCACCATCATCTCCATCATCATCTAAGAGCTCATCAACATCAGGAATGGGCTCTGCTGGATCAGTAAAATGAATGAATTAATGTCGCAAAAACCACTCATGATACTCAGCCGACATCCCTTTATCTACAACCTATGGCATCATATCCCATACCCCATACCCAAGCTAATCTATCTAAAAACAAGCTAACTAGTATTCAACCTATGCTCCCCACATCAATCTCTCAACCTGTACCCTGGCATAGAGTGTCATACCCTATGGCATATCCTACACTTGGTCAAACTGTCAAAGTACTCTCCCAAAGAAAAATCTCTCAATGATAAATGGTGATCGGCCTATCATCCATCAAGGTGAAAACATATATGGTAACTCATCATCATCCTCCCACCACCTCTCACACTACAGATATGGCCTCCATACTACCTGATCAATATCATCAATGGTACGTCTCCAATAATCAACTTTGCCCAGGTGATGCTGGACAACCATGTCATCATATAAAAATGCATAGGGATAACCATGAGCCTGTACTCAAGCTAAAATTGGCCTCGTAATAGGCAGATGCTCCCAAGTCCATAACTGTAATAATACCAAACCTGGAAAAATAGTTGCACTGCACCTATACACAATCTCATGAAGATCATGATATAACTGAGCCAAAACACAAGATCCGCAATTCAATCTCTATGGATGTGCAATCAATTCCTCTAAAATCTAGCCCCATCTGACCGTGAAACCACAACCTCTCCTATCTAGCAAAATTAATCCCCCAATCACAGTTCCTAATAACATTGGTAAAGTGGGAAATGAGGCAAACTGTGCCCAAGTAATGCAATCATCATCAATGGTGTTATCTCCAAACACCTGTCTACATACACTACTATCATAAACTGAATCATAATACACCTGCTCTCCATGAGTTGGGATCCTCAATAATCTATACACATCCTTTGGCATAATAGTTATCTCACCTAGAGGTAAATGAAATGTATTATGGTCAAAGTGCCATCACTCTGCCATAGCTATCAACGAACCTCGGTTTAACTGAAACCTATGGAGATCTAATAGGAAACTGAGTCCACTATATCTCAATCATACGCCGCTCAGGAGGCGTAAGCTCATCTACTAAATCAAAAATCCATAACGCTACACCCCATACCCGCAACTTGCGGTAATGTTCCTACATTTTGAAACAAAGTGCATCATGTTAGCCTTTCTCTTGGTGAACCATTGTAAGTCAATCACAAAACATTAAATCTATCTTTGCTCTAACTTGAGTGTATCAACTTATTTCTCCTAACCTCTATATCGTGAGACACAAGGACAATTCGTAATCATTTTTAATCATATCTGATTGACCTATCAAACATTCATCATTATGACTTTTCTAATATCCTAAACACTACGTGACATTTTGGATGACCATTTTCTAGCTTGGAATCTAATTGGGTCATCTGGATGATCAATTGCACTAAGTTCATCTATTTCATATATCAAAATTCCAATTTTATGGTAGGCGGCACTTAACTTAGTGTACGTGGCTTTTTAAGCCCCACGGCTTTTAAAACCTTAAAATTGGCTCTTTACCTCTCAGAGGCGGCACTTAACTAATTAGAAGGTCTTTTACGGGCCTATGTGGCTTTTCAAGACTCATACACGGCCTTTAAAAAATAGGGTTTTTTTAGGTGGCTCATTACTTTTTGGGCAACAATTTTACCCTAGCTCCTACGTGGCTAAGGATTGCGCCTGTATGACTTTTCACAGCGCAGACGTGGCTTTTCTCTGCCCTACACGGCATTTTACATATCCTATGTGGCATTTTGCTAAAATTTTCCTAGAAAGCAATAAAAACATGTATTAAATGATCTTTTAAGAGCAATAAATGCACTAAGAGAGTTTGAACCACTCACCGGAGGCCCGTAGTCAGGAGGTCTCTGATATTTGCGTGCTCGCTCGAACCTGTGCTCTCAAATGGGGACCACCATCACTATCACTCGTTAGAGGCTCAGAGCAAAATCTCAATAGTAAAAAGTGAAAATGAATAGTAAATTTGGATTTTTTTAACCTATTTAAGCTATTTTAACCTATTTTATGAGATTTTTGACCCAGTCAAACCTAATCTGCATATTCTGCACACGGGGGCATTTGTTTGACATCTTTCCACCATCATTGATATCAGAAATGCCAGCATCTTGGATCTCTTCTATCAGCTTTGTTCCATCAACAACTTTTACCTACGATCAATATGATTTCATTTCTGAGGGGGCATTATCATATCATCAAACTAGGATTCTGCATCATATCTTGTATCAAATCTAGGGCATTAAAATTTCAAACTTTATCAGAGTTTCATATCAAAATTTCATATTGGAGTTTCATATCAGAGCATCATATCAAGATTTCATATCAAATTTTCATATCGGAGTTTCATATCAGGGTTTCATATCAGGGTTTTATATCAAGATTTCATATCAAGATTTCATATCAGGGTTTCATATCAAGTTTTCATATCAATCAATCAGCTCATCAGCATTGCATCAATGATCAAGACAATCAAGCTTTCTTTGAGTCAATGTGCTTTGCACATCAATTCAAAGAGGGGTATTTGTAGACACCTAAAATTGACCAGGTGTATCTCAAGATTTCAAAACTATAAATCTCAGCCAAATGCCTTAAAATGTCACCTCAATGCAAAACAAATGGATCAAAACAAATGGACAAAATTCAAATCAAATTAAAATATCAAATAATCATGAAATCAAATAATTAAATTCAAGCCTAAAGGGATTAATCAAATTATTCAATTAATTTTTCAATTGTATAGTTCAAATCAAAAAGATTAAATCCAACCCAATCACCCTTCCATAGCTAATTTAATTAAATGATGAAGTTATTTAATTCTTAATATCTTTGAGACAACCAACCAATTTTCCATCCATTTGAAAACACCTCAAAAATTTTGACTTAACCAAACTTTGATCATGATCAACTCACTCTACCCCCTACCCTTGGGAAAATGCTATAAATACAAGCCATTTCCTTTGTGTTTAGGATCCAAGAACTTTAAGAGAAAAAGCATCCTTACTATAGGCACATAGAGAGCATTTGAGAGCATTGGAGAGCTTTTGAAATAATTTCAGCATTTGAGAGCATTGGAGAGCTTTTGAAAGAATTTCAGCATTTGCATAACATTTTAGCATATCATGTTTAGGAGCATTTGTTGTTTTCTCACATATCTTGGAGCATTTTGAAAATTTTGAGAATTCTAAGCTATATTGTAGCATTTGTTTATCATTCATATCTCATTCTAGAATTTTCCTTGAGAGAGATTAAGCCTGAGAGCTCTCTTAACAAAGCTTGGATAAAGAACCATGAGATGATATAGATTTTTAGCTTCAATTCTTAGATTAATTTGTATTATCTTTCCATAGAATTGTTGTTCTTAATCTTAATTTCATGAAGGTGTATTTCCATACACACAATTACTTTCGGGTGCATAGCCATATCTCTGACTGAAAGCTACCTTGAACAATGCCAAACTAGTCAAGCCAATGTTGGCATCTCTAACCCATTTTTCCCTATCATACAAACCATCCCCAATTTTCAAAGGAGGGTGCTTTGGTACAAATTATTTAGTCTTGGTGGAATCATTGGTGGACCTATTAAGCAGTTGCAAAAGATCTTCATAGACATTTCTTTCCTAGTAATCTATCTTGCCTATGAGCTCTCTTTGTGGTGCCATCTTTAAACTAGGGTTTCTTAAACAGACAATATTGGCTTTTGCATACAAATACTATTTACTTCACAAGACCCAAACCCTATTGGAATTAAAATTCTCAAAACATAGGAGTGGAATCACACAATAACTTACCCATTCTACAAATGTTGGAAAATTGAATGAAAATGCTACAACTTTGTTTTGCTTCAACTACTTCACAAATTATGGCATTTGAAAAATCAAGTGGGAAATCTTATACGCAATCTCATCAACCTTTTGCATTAAATTTATGCTGAGATGGCCACATGTTCTACCATTACTTTCACATTATTTGAAAATTTGTGGCTAAATGGTTCAGCAGACTTACTTTATCAAAGAAGTCAATTTTAAATCATGACTGTAGATCTTAGCAATATCTCATCTAATCATGCGGCCAACAACAGTCTATGGAGACTACAATCAACTTGGACATGTGTCCATTAGGCATAATGCCTTGAAGAATAAACATCTTACATCTTTGGCTTGAGGCAATGCGTTGACCGTCAAATGAAGATCAACTTATAGCTTATTTAACTTCCTTTAAAACCTGAGGCCCATGATCTCAGAAATGCTACATGTCACTTGGGCACAATGCCTTGAAGTTTAATTTCATCGCATGTTTTCCTTAAGGTAGAGCACTAGCCATTGGATTTGATTTAACCTAACCAGAGCTTATCTGATTACCACTTTACATATCATAGCTCCCATTTCCCAGATAGGACATGTGTCATACAGGTGCAATACCTTAATGACTAAACACCTTATATCTTTGGCTTGAGGAAACGCTCTCACCGTTGGATTAAATAGAACTTGTGTCACTTTTAACTCCCCCTTTAGTGATGAGCAGGGACCTCCATATGCCACATGTCACTTGGGTTCAATGCCTTAAAGATTAATATCCTTATATCTCTAGCTTGAGGCAATGCACCAGCCATACGACAAATTTAATGGGATCATTATTTACTTTATTCTCAGAGCTGAACTGGATCCACTTTGTATATGTGGCACAAAGGCACAACTCTTTACTAATTAATCTGAGTGCATCTCTGATTTAAGGCAAAGTGCTCACTATTGGATGAATTTTAACTTGCATGACACATTACCTTTACTTTATCTTCAAATCTGGCCCGCCACTTTCCACGTGTCCAACAAGTGCAATGCCTTAAATGTTAAACTGAACACATCTTTTCTTTGAGGCTTCAATCCAACCACAAGATCTTTTGAGACTTGACCACTTGTTAATTCTTTTCAAATGGGCCCCAAGATCTGACAACTGCCACATGTCGATATGACACAATGCCTTTAATAGTAACATGACAACATCTTGTGATTAAGGAATCACGTCAACCGTAGGATTCATCAAGGCTTATTAGTACTTTAGCCTTCTATTAACTTTAAACATATAGGCCCCACATTGTCAAAATGGACAAATGTCACATAGGTGCAATTCCTTGAAGGTCAATATCACCGCATCTTGCGATTAAGGTAAAGTGTCAACGGTTAGATTGAAAAGGATTTTTGTGAGCTTTATGATAAATCTTAAACACAGCCTGACCCTACCAAATACATGTGTCCTTCAGGTGCAATGCCTTAATGGGTATCTTTTGATTATCTCTTCCTTGAGGCAAAGCGTCATCCATTGGATTGGAAACAAGATGCACAACACTTTGGTTTTAATAAAAGGTCATGGGGGCTCCAAGACTTAGGAAAAATAAATAAAGCCGCTAGGACTTAGGAAAATTTAAAAGCATGGCCCTGCCAAAGACAATATGAAACACATGGGTCTTAAGGACTTTTAAGTGAATAAAAAAGTAACTCGATGTTATAAAAAGCTCCAAAATACTTAGGGTTTTAAATTAACCACAACAAAGACCTAGAAAACAACAATTAGGGTTTATGTGATCTTGAACCTTGCTCAGGGTTTTATCAGCGCACTTTGGCAGTAATGCATAAAATTATTTTTTGCAGCATAAAAAGGAACCATAGACAAGGCTTAGCAATAGGAAAATTACAGACCCAACAGTGGCTCTAACTAAGGATGCTTGAAACAAAATTCATAGAAAGAATACAAATCTCTGGAAAATAGACCACAACCACACTGACATATTAGAAAAAACACACACAACAAGAAACAAACACACCTGTACATAGATTACATAACTACTATGCATGGAAAGACAGATCAATTAAAGAAAGGCTTAAGGAATTTTCCAGGCACTGACAATTCCAATACCTCATCATCCATATTTTTTATAAAATATGAATCCTTTCCATGTACTAAAATAATGTAAGGTCCTAACCATAAGGATTCAAATTTTTTATGTTTCCCCTTGTCTTCAGCATTGGCATTCTATTGTAATACCATATCATTAAGCTAAAAATTTCTAGTACTGGCTCTTTTGTCAAACATATATTTCATTTTTGGTTGACCTTTTAAGTTCTTCTTTTCCTCCTCTCTACAGACCTCATCAAGTTCAACCAACTAAATCATCCTGTCATGTAAAGCATCATTCACTTCTAGCTTCTCATCCATGCTGAATTTATAAACAAGAAGTTAATTTTTCAATGGAAACCTAGCTTGTAAGCCATATACTAATTCAAAAGGGGATTTCCCAGTAGCCCTTTTTATGGTTACCCTATCAACCCACAAGGCTAATTTTAGCTTTGAATGCCAAGCCCTCTTGTTTTTTTCTAGGGTCTTCTTTAAAATTTTCATAATGCTTTTTTTTCTTGACTTGGCTTTCCCATTGGCTTGTGGATGGTATGGAGAGTAATATGAAACTATCATTCCATTTTCTTCACAAAATTCTTAAAATTCCCCAAACCTAAAGCATACGGCATTATCCATTACCAGTTTCAAAGGAACACCAAATCTAGTCAGAATGTTTTCCATCAAAAATTCAATAACAATATTACTGGTTTATCCCTTTGCATGAATTTCTTCAATCCATTTTGTAAAGTAGTCTGTAGAAACCAAAATCTATTTGTGTCCACCACTAGACTTTTCTACAAATTCTCCAATGAAATCAATTCCCCACATAGTAAAAGGGGCCTAAGCCTGTACTAGATTCAATAATAAAGCTCCTGAAAACTTCAATTTGGAAGAAAACCTTCGGCAAGGTTCACACTTTTGCACAAACTTGAAAGATTATTTAAATAGACAAGGCCAAAAATATCCAACTCTTAAAATCTCTTGGGCAGTGGTTCTAGCAGAATAGTGCCCACCACACACACCAACATGCATTTCATTCAATACTTTGTCAGCCTGCCATTTATCCAAGTACAAAAAAATAATACCATCCCTATTTTTCCAATACAAATCTCCTTGTACTAATGTATACTTCTGGGATTGCATTCTGATAGTTCTCTTTTGATTGTCAGTCATGGTATTAGGGCACTTGGCATTTTTAATAAAGTATACAATATCAGTATACCAAGGCTTCCTTTCAATGCTAGTTAGCGTTGGGTCTTGCAACTCCATATTATTTACTTGCACAAAATCCATATTCTCCTTAGTCATAAGCTTCGCTAAGCCTAATCCTCTTACCAATTTGTGATATGAATTTCTAGATTGAACTCCTGAACCCTATTTATCCATTTGCATCTTTTCCAGTAACTTCTGACTGGGTGAGAATGTCCTTAACCATTGCATGAGGCACATGTGCTATCACTTTTGAATAGACCTGATAAGGCCTAAATGACTTGACATCCTTTACTAATGTGTATGCTTGTTTCTCCATCACCTCATAATTTAATTCTGAATCTTGGAGTGATTTTCTGAAAAATGCAATAGGATGTTCATGTCCTTCCTCATCCTTTTTCAATAATACAACAGCAATTGTATGAAAGAATGCAAACGAGAAAAGTGAGAATGGTTTACTATAGTCAGGAGACCTTAAGATAGGAGCTTACTGAATTGATTTCTTGATTTTATCAAAGGTGGAATGTGCCTCACCATCCCACTTGAACTTGGCATCTTTCTTTAAAAATATTATTATAGGTTTCACAATTTTGAAGTATGTATCTGGGTCAGTTGTCAATAGGGACCTCATGATAGTCATTGCCCTAGGGTTTTTTAAGGAATCATTAACTTCTTCATTTTTATTGCATTTATCCTTAAAATTCTCAAATGAGAATGCATCCTCTAGTGGAGGGACAAGAGGTAGTTGTGGGATGTCAACCTGTGTTTTATCGTGACGTTGAATGGTCTCTAGATTATTGAAATCCAGTCTTAGATTCCTCTAAATAGGAAAATCAAGCTCACTATTGGGATCATGTTTGGGTTCTTTTTTCTGGTCTATTTTTCTTTCTCTTTTGGATCTTGTGAACGTCATATGCAGAGGATAAATGCAACCTAGGAAAGATGAAAAAAACTAGACTCTAATTTTTTGAGGATTTTCTAGGATTCTGAAATGCAATGACAATAAGGGAAACTAATTTTTTTGGATTTTCATATTTTGGCATGCCAATATAACCTATGAAAAAAATCATAGAATTATTCCTAAGGTATAGGTAATATACTCTAAGAGAGATTCTATAAACTTCAAAGGTAAACCCTCTAAAGAAAGACCTAAATGATTTTGTGGACTCTCTTGACTTCAAAAAGGTAGGATAAAATGACTGATATAGGAAATCATGTATGTCTAAGAAAATTTTTAACTAGAATGATAGGTTCCAAAGCCAAGGCATGAGATGATAACTAGATTTTGACAAAGCCAAGATAATATTCATGACCACTACTGGAATGTCCTAAGAAAATGCACCCTATACTCAACAAATGACTCTAAAAGGTAGAATACTTAAACTTTATGATATGCAAGCTATTCTTTTGAGATTTTTTGGACTAAAATAATGACTATGCAAGAATTAATTAAATATGCAAGGTTCTAAGCTAGGGATGGTGCTAAAATGTTGGATGTCAGCCTTTAATAGGCAAGGGTATGTCAATCACCAAATTTCAAGATAAGAGCCAAGTGGAATGTTTAGGACCTATGTTGATGAATTTTTTTGCTTTGTGAGGGACAATTTTGTAGGAGAAATTTTGGAGATGTGTACAAACTCAAAAATCACACACTCATTATAGTTGCAGGACTGACTTTAAAAAAAATGATCAATGTATGTTCAACAATTTTTTCAAGCTGCAAGTTTTTACATGATCGGTCACAATGGAAAATAGAAACAGTCATATTAATCTATGGTCAAATTGGCTTCAAATGTAATATTATAGGCCCATTTTTTGGATTTATTTCAACTCACACGGCCATTGTCATACTACTAGGACAAGAAGATCCACGTTGTATGTGCTCATATTTTTCCTTTTCCAAGTATAATTGGTATGCTAATGAAGATCTCTTTCACTAACACAATATCATGGGACACATATGATGGGAATCTTGGAGGGAGATTCTATGATCCCTTTCAATATAATAAGGCACTTGATTCAGTGGTGCACTAGGTGGTCTCTAATTAACTAAGTTGTAGTCAGATTCATGGTGTCTCCCCAAAAGGTTTATACGTGTGTGAGATATTTAAGTCTCTGGTGAACCACATTGTCTCCTTAGGTAGGTAGGCTCGATCTAAAATATCATCCACACACCTCACCCAATATTGGTTAGATATAAGACAATTCTGGGGTTTTCCCCCATCTTATTTATATACCGGTCAAAAGGATTTACCATTTTTAGGTCGTCCTCTAAGGAAGAAGTGCATTCCCTAGACAGACCTCTCTAAAAAAATAAAAATATTTTTAATCTAACAGAATGTGCAAGCATACCAAAGACTCAAAACACACGGTTAATCAAATTAAGAACCAAAAATTCAAATGTTGGCTAATCTAAATCTTCCATACAAGCACATGGGTTCATTTTTAAGCACTAAACTAGATGAGGGTTTGATTGTTGAATTTTATGCACCAAATCTAGATATACTTTAGTTTGTTTAATTCTTAACCACGCGTCAATTTTAAGCACCAAATTGAAAGATGATATTTTGATGTTTGAGCATACACTATTCTTTTTATGGACCAAAATATGACTGAATTGATTTTAGATTAGGAAAAATTAAAGTTATTTCCATGCCACAAGCTACAAAGAAATAGTTGGTACCGAAACCCTAGCAATTAGTTCTAATAATCCACAAGCGTGCTAGTGTTGATGTAATGATAATTGAATTTGTCAGCAATTTCTCTTACCTTGTCCAAATAAGCCTATATAACACCTTTGAACCAGATTTCTGCTTCAAGCACCTCAATTCTCAATCTGCGGGTTAGTCCTTTGTTCTTCTTAATCTCTCATTCTCTTTTACTATGCTCAACTAGCTCTTGGATTTTAACTTTTTTATGTCTTGGTGGCTCACTGTGTCTTTTCATTACAAGTGTAAAGTTTACATATAAGATAAATAGAAATAAGATAGAAAAGAATTTTGTATTTCATTAGGCAATTGCGTCGCTTCAGGTATGTAAGTGTGGCATTTCAAATCTGTAACTGCGGTGAATAAAATAGTCAAGTATGTTGCTTTATCAGCAACTACATTGAATCGATGTGGTAAGTGTGTTGAATGAATTTGCAACCTTTTATCAAATAGGAAGCACAGATAGATCAATAATAGCACTTTGACTATCAAAGTTAGTATATCTATGATAAATACCCTGATATTATAAACAAATATTATAGTAAAATGATCATAAATAATGGCAAAAATCCCAATGCAGAAAATAGAAAGTAGAATAACAAAAATTACCAGATAAGATAGAACAGTAATCAATAGTAGGAAAGTGTGTCAATTCGTAAACGTGTCAAACTAGAGGGGTAACTGCATCCTTTCGACTTGTAAGTGCATCAAACTAGAGGGGTAATTGCATCCTTTTGACCTATAAGTGCATTGAACTAGAGGGGTACCTGCATCATTATGCTGGCAAGTGCATTGATCGGGATGTATAAGTGTGTCGATTGAAACTATGTCTGCATAAAATTAAATTTGTAACTTTGCAAAAATAGAGAAAAATTAAATTTTTGAAGCTTTATGCTTCACATCGGGTTCACCATTTGTAATAGGGGTAAAAAGGATCTGTAGCAACCTACAATAATATCAACCACAAAGAGATTTGTTAGGCAGTCAATATTCCAAATATCAAAAGAGGAAGAAAATAAATAGCATGCATAATCATCAATCATAATGAAATCAATCAAAACATGTGAACATGAAAACCAAAATTCCTCCTTCGTTGTTCTCCTTATTTATGCAATGTGGGCTCTCTGAAATGAGTGTTCAATGTGCTAGCATAAAAATTCAAAGAAATTATGGTTAACAAATTAAGAGAATTTGCTCTCTATTTATAATATTTCCAGGGTTCCAATCAAGATTCCATGATTGGTGGGTTGATTTGTTGTGATTGAAGAGTTAAACTCAGAGTGAGTGGGAGTTGAACTCAGCTGATTGCATGTTGACAGAATAGATAGATCTATTTAGAGGATAGATTGAAGAGTTGAGTGATTTGATTAAAGACTTTAACTAATGAGGTGGAGTAGAAGATGAGATAGATTAAATAAATAAATGATTTGATTAATCAGTTAGGAGAGAGAATTGTGGAGTTAACTGAAACTCTTAATTGGGAGGTTAAATATGATTAAATAAATAAAAGAATTAATTTATTTGTACATGGGAGGAATATAAATAAATAATTAAACTTTATTTATTTATAAGAGGAATAATTAGTTTAATTAAATAAATATAATTTATTTAATTATGAGAGAGAAATTAATTTAATTATTACATAAATGTAATAATAATAATAATAATAATAATAATAATAATAAATATATTAATTAAATAATATTATTATTTAATTAATTTCAATAAGATAGGGAATAATTAAATAATGATTAATTCTTTAACTACTTTATACGTGAATAATTGATGAAATAATTAAGCACTACTACATTTGGGGTCAAATTTTGACGGCAACTTCTGACAGATGAATTTTTTTTTGTGAATTTGGGGTTTTTTGTAATAGTCCCCTACGGTGTCAAAATTTCGATGGGTTTTAAATAGACCATCATAATTGTGACAATTGCGGGCTATACATGAAAAATAAAAGTGAAACCAAATCATTTTGCAAAATATTGAAGATGGTACTGTCACGTGGGAGGGAAGGAGATCGAGCTGGGGAAAAAATAGGTATGAGTTTCTTGTGCTTGGATCTGACAAGATCAAAAAAAATTTCATTGATATGCTCGACAAATGAATATGGAGACATTAGATTGGTTTTAGTTTTTTCCTTTTCTATGATTTGTCTATATTTGTGGCCATTGTAAGCTTCATTTTCAGAGAGTTTTATGTCCCACCATTATCAAATTAGGGCACTTTTCCCAATTTTGTGTTAAGAATTTGTATTTTTTTTATCGATAATAGAGTATTAGATTTTATTTTAGAGCACGTCATTTGACAATTTTTTGGAATGACACTAAGGATCAAAAAAGCACCCCATTGGTTGCCTAGGGAAATGTTTGTCAATTGATAGAGACAAGCGGAGAGGGATTCAGAATAAGACATCGACGGATGAGCATTTACTACTGTACGCCTCTCTCTCCGGTTTCCCACAGCTTTCCAAGGGCTGGGGTTAGTAGCCAAGGTTCACAATTGCATGCAAATCTATTAAGCAATAACTACTAAACGAAATGATCGAAACGCGAGCAATAA
>MU224474.1:3050633-3120337 GCA_018584345.1 Thuja plicata | reverse complement strand
TTAATCAATTAAAGCTTAATTAATTAAATAAAATTAATTATTTAATTAATGTTGAGAATTGGATTAGATGATTTGAGAAAGATGAATTTAGAAGAAAAAAGATGATTAATTAATGATTAAGAAACCATTAATTAATAGATGAAAATTAGGGTTTTAATGTAAAGTTGCAAGCCTGTCCATTTTAGGGTGTCTACAACTACCTTCTATTGATTTAGGTTATATATTTTTTAAAAAAATTGTTCAGGAATGTGGTGCAGGGGCACCCATCGTACGTTATTTTTTAAATTTTTTCATTGACCTAAGTATGGTGATTCTCTAAAACTAAAATTTTACATGGCATACTTTAGGATTACATTCACTCTCAAACCCTTTTGTGTCTTAATATATCACTATATTTTTTGTGACATTACCCTTGATCATTTCTTGGAAAATGTTTTATATGTAAGAAAAAAATGATGAAAACAACAAACCTCTATTGAAACCCTCTACTCATTTCTCTTATTTTTTGTACATGAACCTGGCATGGTTCAAAGCTTCTCTTCTTGATTTTAAAACATGATCTATGTCATTTGTGCTTCCTTTTTTACTATGATACAAAGGTGAGAGTCTCTGTTGAAAATGCCTCTCGGCTCACTAAGAATTCCTCCACAGCTTCTCTCATTTACAAACATGTTTTGTGCATGTTTTTGTTACCAATTCCTTGAAAACTTCACACTCATCTACACCTGGTACTCTATTATTTCCTTTGTGACTTTGACACTATTTCATCCACACCTTGTAATGCTCCATATAATAAATCACTAATAATGACATTATGAATTGGTTTTGAGTCACAAATCATCTTTTACTAAGTCATTTAACTTTTCCATACCTTGTACTCTCCCTACCTTCTCGAGGACTCTCTCAAAATGAAACTCTTCTACATATAAATTATGACTTTTAGAATTGTTTTATCCTTCCATTTGCATATTATAGCTTTCAAATTCAACAACCCATTTATGTTTGTTTACTATACCACTGTTGTTTGTAATGGAAAGTACAATATCTAAAAATTGTGATCGACAATATTGCTCTTAAAAATATCCATGAAGATTTTGATAGATAGCTACACTTTCTGTGAATGTATACCTAGTGTGAACCTCCAAAAAAATAAATCCATCTCTTCTTTCTTCATTAAATAACTTTGTTTGCAATGCTATCATGGAAATAACAGTTTTGACACACTTTTCAGATAGCCTTCTTGCAACACTATCATGCTATCTGTATATTTGGACATCTGATTATGCCTACCCATATTACCTTTATACAAACACTTGAAGAGTTTACTATTATTTGTTGTTCATAAATTCAGGCTCAATGTTGATAATCATAAATGCTTTCTCAAATTCTTTGGTATTTATATTGCCAATGGATATGCTCATTGTAGCCTTAGCTTGCTTTAACAAATGTGATCTTTCATTGGGTACATCTTATTATGTTGATTAACATTGTGATTCTTGCAACCATTAATAGACACATTTGATTGTTTCTTGAAATATTTATCTCTTTTTGGGGTCTTTTGATATATTCCTACAGGAATTTCATAACATTGAAGTATTACCATGTTTGTTTTTGATTGAGGTTAAAATAGTTTTTGAAGGGAACCGTAACCCTGTACAATTTAGAGAGAAAGATATGTAGGAAGCAGCACAAAAAAAAAGGACAAAATAGAAAAAAGGAACAACTGGGGGAAAGAGATGGAGGAAATAGAAACCCCCTAGCACAAACTACCAACAAAAAGATGCTAAGCAGACAAAAAACACACGAGCCCGAAGAACAACACAGCTAGGTCACTTTTTCCATAATCTCTATAGAGTCAGCCATCACCATTTTATATTTTTTGATAGCCTCCCTGAGATCCTTAATTTCCTTGTTGTTACATGTTTTCATATTTTTAGCACTTTCACTAGTACGAGTTCTAGGGCCAGCATTGCTGGGGTCTTTAGCAACATCATCATCCACAAAAATGGGTGTAGAGTTCCCATCAAGCACAAATAGAAGAGCCCTCAAATTTTTGTCATTCACCTTCATTCCCTCATATTTTTTCTTCATGATTCAGTTGAGAGTGTCTTCAATACCCTGTATACGGCTTGAAGTAGTCTGCTGGCATAAATTGACCACCACATTTATCTTTAGTGCAAGCTTCTCCAGCAGCCTTTTTTTTGCATCTTCCTCTTGGGTCTCATCTTCATTTCTACCCTTATGCACAGGCTTAGAAAGGATAAATTTTATTCACTCTATCCTGGAGCTCATCATACTTACCATTTATGTCTGATTTCTTCAAGTAGCCAGGAATTCAACTGATAGTCCATCTCTGCCTGCTCTTTCACTACCTACATAAACCTAGTTGGCTCTTGGCTTTTCACTGTCTCATTATCTTGGCTACCTCCAGCATTCTCTTTATCCTTTTTATCATTCCTTTCCTCTTTATTCACCTCAATCTTCATAGAGGTATCCCTGGAAATCATGTCCTCTTTAGACAGCGAGTTAGCATAGTTCACCAAAATAGGTGCATTGTCAGGTAAGAGAGTAACCTCCACTTGAGTCTTAAGAGGGGACTTGATATCCTTCTTCATAGGGGAGGTATATCTCACTTCACCTTGGGTACTAGTATCTTCAAGAGAATTGTTTTCTTCAGGGCCTTCCATGTCCATATCCTCATAATTAGCGTTGCTAACATTGTCACTTTCCATCTCCTAAGAGGACTCGGTAATACCCTTTTCCTGAGTATCAGTATCATTCTCAGTATCCATACCTACTTTCTTAGAGAGGGATTTAGCTGCTTCTTCCATGTCTACATTTTTAGTTTCCTCCTTGGCCTCTGTTTCGTTATTCGTGTTCATACCAATCTCCTTTGTGAGAATTTTAGCAGAATCTGCTAAGTCATGAGTTTCTTTTCCCTTCCTCTTTTTTCTGGGATTGTTACTGTCATTTACAATGGGTCTTTTACCATTCTTCTCCTTGATCTTACCAGCAACATGGGTTTTATCCTATAGCTTGAATTTAGCGTACTCATAAATTAGCAGAATAATCCCATCGTGAAGGATTGGCTTCTCAGTACTCTTCCTATTTTCCATAATGCTATTACCAAGGGGTTGAAGCATAAGGTAGGGGAAAGAGATTTTCCTCTTTTAGATGAAATGATTAACGAGCATAAAGTGGAAGTTATAAACCCTAGTATAATGATCTTCAAGTGCAAAATATTGCATAAGGGCTTTGACAAGTTTTTCCCATAAGAGCTTCATATGACAACACAGGACATAATCACCAGGTTGTTTAACAAGAAGACCTCTTTCTCCCAAAGACTTAGGATACATTCTAGCCACATTTTGGGCCATAACCCTACTCTGTAGTATTTCAACCCAGACATTTCAAGACCCATAATTTTAGAAATAACTTTCTCAGTTACAGAGAAGGACTTAACACACATAGACACATTTTCGTTATCCCAGCTATCTGAAAACTCCTTGGAGATGTCTTTGTTGTAGCCATGAATTCTCTCCATGTAATCAGTGACCACACCTTCCTTGAGTTTATTCTAGATCTCGGCCTCTTTCTTCCATTTACAGACCGTAGGCTCTTCACGTTTCAATTTTCCTCCCATTTTTTTAGCAAGCCAAACTTCAGAATATCGCATAGGATGAATGCCACAATCACAAAAAAAAAATCAGAGTGAGTAAATTGTCATTATGAACCTCACTTTAAAGGTATTGATTGCTTCTTTCCCACAACTATAATTATTATTGCATTGGCCATGGAGTGTGCGAGATCCATGTTTAAGGAAACTACATAAACTATCCCTTTTTATCATCATCATTAGTAGTAGCTCTGGGATTTTGGTGGATTTGGTCATACCTTATAAGCTTAAGGACTTCATTATTTAATCCTTAATTACCTTGCCATCTCCTGACATCATCACTATACACTCTCACATTCATCAAGATGTCAACCATAGCATTAAACTCTCTGAACGTGTGAGTGACATGTTTAACATCAAAATCAGATAAAAGATTTTTAATATGTGAGATGATGTGACTCATATTCCATGAAGGGATATGATTATGGACATTAATGAAATTAATAGTATTCATGGAATCACCTTCCAGACACATTTTGGAGCAGTTCTAACCTTTATCCAATTTACAGGCATAGAGAGAAGCCATAGCTTCAGCAACATGGCTAGTTTGGGAACCAATAGGGATAGCATAAGCAGCTATACAGATACCTTGGGAGTTTCTAACAATGCAACCACATATAGCAATGTGTGGGTTACCTTTAGCCACGCCATCAAAGTTAATTTTGTGCCATCTAGGAGGAGGGGAGCTCCAAATAGCTCTCTCACAGATAGTGGGAGTAGGCTTAGAAGTAGAAGAAAATTTATAGTGCTCAATAACATCCTTATCAAAAACCCCTTCCATGAGTTTTGGTTTGATTTCACAGGATATTTTAATATTTTCAACAATACTTCTTATATTTTTGGATCCAATCGATAAGGAAGTAGAGTTTTTATTTTTGAATATCCTGTCATTTCTTTCCTTCCATATCCTCCATATAACATGTGGGCAGTATAATTCCAAATAATTTTTCCCAAATGGTGAGAGAAGGGAGAACTCCATTGAGACAAGAACTCCCTAATAGTGTTAGGGAAGACCCAGCTGATATTCCAATGTTGCAACACAACCCTCTATATCTCTGTAGTGAACTGATAGTGAAGCAATAGGTGAGAAGAAGACTCAACATCTTTCATACAAAGATAGCATCGATTATGAATCATCTAGCCTCTCTTTGTCAAGTTCTTAGTAGTTAGGATTTTGTCCTGAGCAAACAGCCAGGAGAAAAATTTAATATTATGGGTAAGGGAAGGAAACCAGACCTTATCCCAATAGGTCTCCACATCATAGGAGGATAGAAAAGAGTAAGCTAAAGCCACCGTGAAATTACCACTAGGATTAGGAGACCGAATGAGCTCATCTTCACACTTAGCTATGATCTCCCAGGGGGATAGATCAAAGTTAATAGTTTTCAAATGAGGATCAATGTCACTGAGGTTGACCCATTTATTATCTCTCCAATAATCTGCCACTTTACAACCAATTCTTAGGGAGAAAATGTCTGCAAATTGGGCCAAATTAGGGTACTAAATGAGGGGTTTATCCCTAAACCAAGGATCTTCCCAAAAGTTGATTTTCTGAACATTTCCAACTTTCCAATGAGCCCCTTTAACTGCAAGAGGTTTAGCCTTCAAAACACTATTCCATATAACACAGCCCGCACAATAAGGGATGAGAAAAGGAAAGCCTCAATAGAGGGAGTAGCAAAAAGGTACTTTGATTTAAGAATTTTATTCCAACCATGTATGTTATTGTAAAGAAGAAAATATGGACAGGGTTTTAATCACTTTGAGCAATGGAGATTTTCTCATAAAAGTGACCCTATGCACATATTTTCCATATACATTTAATTTTAATTAATAAGGCGTGTAAATCTAGAAATTTTTGTAAATGAAAATGGAATAAAATACATACCTCCAAATAAGAACCTGCTGAAAACCCAATCAGACGGTCTCAGAAACTATTGATTTCTAGATTCTTGGACTGAAACTGTGATATCTACAAAACCCAAAAATTGTTTTTTGATCTGACACAGCTCCAATTTTGACCCTCAAGTCAATATCACCATTGACCCAAAATTTTTGATTCTGACCTAGGGTATAATCAACCTAAAAATTCTTTGACAAAAAAAAAAATTTTGGATCCCGATGGTTTTTTGAAAAGGGTATCTGAATCTGCACTCTAATCTTTTGTTCCAAACTTGTGTCGCAAGAAAAATGGATTTGTTTGTTGGGGGGGAGGGGTTTGCCTTGGTCAAACCCCAGTTTTGGAATTAACCTCAAAGTATAATTTAAATTTCATAAATGAAACAAAGTAAATGAACAAATTCACCTTGCTTGTATGGAAACCCTTGTGGCAGATTCAAATCTGTGGATCCACAAGTATGTATTAAACAAATGGATGTATAATGTAGAATGTAGAATGTAGAATGTAGGATGTCTCAAATGAATTGTGTGTAGATCTTCAACACCAATCTTGAATGGATCTTGGAATAGGAAGAGGCTTGGAGGAATATGGATGGATAAATTTTCAACAAGAGGGCTCCATAGAGCTTGAATCCGTCAATGGCTACCAATGGATCTCCTTGATGAATTGGATGCTTGAATTCTTGAATGCTTGAATGCTTGAGAGTAGATGCCTGCCTCAATAGATCATGCATAGATTTTTCTTTCACCTTTAGATTTCACTTCTTCAAATCTTCAAGTCTAAGAGAAAATGAGAGGAGAAAGCTTCCTTTTACACAAATCTAGGGCACAATCTTCTAGAGAGGCCTACATAGGAGAATTAAATTCCAATTAGACCCATACCCCTAGAAGAGGACCTATATTAAATATAATTTAAGAGTCATCATTTTGGAACCCAAAACAAACGACCAGGAAGCAAGAAATGAACTTTTCCTAAGCCTGACATCTGGAAACCCCAGAAACTTGAAATCTGGACCTTGGGCCAGAAAAAGGTTGATTCTGACCTAGGTCAAGGTTGATGTCTACCTTTACCTAGATCAAGGTTGAGTTTTACCTTGACCTAGGTCAAGGTTGAGGTTGACCTTGACCTAGAAAGGTTGATTTGACCCTGAGGTCAAAAATCTTAGTTTTGTAGTTTAGGATGTCAGAAATAGGCTGGAAAAAGTGGGAAATGTGGCAGAATAGGGGAGAAAGCTAGATCCAATTCAAAGACCCATTCAAGGTGCTTTAAATGACCATAAACCACTTACTTGGAAGGCTAAACCTATCTATAATGGAAGTGCTTCCATTTTCCAACTATACATTTAGCCCCCACTTTAGCAAGAGTATGGAATCAATGCAAACTCTTAGTAAAGGAGATCATGAAGAAAAGATAATATTATTGAAATCAAAAGGGACAAAGAAATCCTCAAGATCCTAGGGACTCAAGTATTTTTCAACCCTAAGATTACGATAAGAGAGATATCACCAGTCAAAGAGAAAGAGAGAGAGAGAGAGAGAGAGAGGAGTGGTTAGCTCGCCCAGTAAGATGTGTGTATCTCATTGTGAACCACAAAAAGGATAGGATGGCCCATCAAGCAAGTACTTGATGGTCACCCTGTAAATTTTTTCTCCTTCTAGTAGTTGTGTGCATGTATGTAGTGCATCTTCTGATGACTTTTATGAAGTACCCATGGATCCATATCCTCATATCACCATGGAATACATTTGTAAAATGTGTATCTCTTTAGGATTTAGCAACTTATGTGTGTTACCTTCTGAGGATTTAGCATATTGAATTGTAATTGAATGTGTATCTCTTAAGGATTTAGCAACTTATGTGCATTACCTTTAGAGGATATAGCATGTTGTAAAACAAAAGGTTAGAAAAAATGCAATAATATATAATGAGGGAGGCCTTATATATGCCCCCCTCCTTAAGATGGAAAAATACATACTATTTTGACATGTTAAGGAAAGAAAATAACAATGATAAAGCCTTCTTCAAAAACAATAAAATATCCATAGACAACACCCATTCCAAGCCAAGAAGGTCATAGCTCCTATGAGACCATGGAAGGGATGAATGCAAAGAGATATCATGCAAGAAGTGAAAAAGTAACCCTTGTGAGGGATAGAACACTATTCAGTTTCCAAGGTGAGAGATTTGTCAACCATGGAAACCCAATGTCAAATAACAAAATAGGTTATAATCAAGTACATAGATCCTCAATGCAAACCAAAATTTTCATGTATGATTGGATATCACATAATAGATAGATATTGCTTAACCAAGTGAAAAGTGGATCCCAGAAAGATAGAAAAGAAGGAAATGGCATCCTTACCCCCCAAGTGTAGGAACAAGGATGAAAGGGGACCTATTATATCTCTCACAACACTATGCAAGACAATGAGCCCCCAAGGATTAGGCTAACATTGCTTACATAATGTAGAGTTCCATAATAGGAACATAAATGTTATTTAGAGAAAACAAGATTGAAAAACAACTCATTGCCATGTGATATATAAATAACTTTACTATCAATGAGCCACATAATATTATAATGTAAAGCTTGACATTAAATAGTAGAGTGATCATGAAATATATGATACAAACAAAAGGGAAGAGTCTTCAAGTGTGGACTACATTTCTTTTTCCGTTTAGGTCTAGTAATCATCTTAGCATGAAGGAGTTTAGGCAGAAGAACTTCTTGGTCAAATTCCTTCATAGTGTCATCATGTTTTAAAGTGTTATTTGAAATGTTGGTAACATTGATGTGTTGAGGATTAAATCCCAATCCATAAGAATTCTCATGCCCCCATTCTGTAAGGGAATTTGAATTCCCTGTTTATGCTTACCACATCCTTGACCATGGAATCCTTTTTTAAGTAGTAAATGATAACCAGAACCATAACAAGAAGCCATATCATAAGGATTCAATGGAACTTTAGTATTCACTATGTCATTACTAGTAGGTTTGATAGATTCATAGTGGTTAGAAGCAGTGACAAACTTATTATGAAGGGAATTAGAAGTAGAAGAAAAAGCTCGTTGTTCAAACTCTCTTTGTTGCTTCATAAAATCAAGATTAGAAACCTTATACTCTCCAATAAAGGTTGGATTAAAATTGAAAGTTCCCCAATCATCTCCAGGAAGAGCATTAGAGGAAGAAGGATTACTATTAGGAATAGGAATATTGTGAGTTTGAATATTCAAACAAGGATTCAGCGCATCATCCGCATGAAGTGTAAACACCATGTTGTTGTAAATAAACTTGACTTCATGTTGAAGGGTGGAGGAACAGCATGCATCTCATGCAACCAAGGTCGACCCAAAAGGAGGTTATAATTAAGAGGTCTAGGCATAACATGAAAAGGATTATTCAAGATGACCAGACCTACTTTGATAGGTAAGGTAATGATGCCCAAAGTATTCTTATAAATGTTATCAAAGCCACATATAGGAGCATTATCAGGTTGAATGGTTGAAAGATCAACTTTAATTTCTTGGAGCATGTCCATGCTACAAATATTAAGCCCATATCCATTATCAATCAAGGTCCTATGAATGATACTCTTATTGATAGTAACAACAACCATAAGAGCATCACATTGATTCTAAACTTCATAAGAAGGTAAATCCTTTTGAGTAAATATAATGTTAGGAGGACCCAAGGTAGCATACATGCACTGTAAGAAGGCATTGATGTTCTCTTGATAAAGAGGTAGAGTGGAAAGAGTTTCTAGAGATTTTTTCAAGGCTTCATGATAGGTAGGTGAAGTTTGAAGAAGCTCCCATAAAGAAATCTTGGCAAGGGTATTGCGTAATTGGTTTATCAAATCATACTCCTAGCTAGGAAGATTGGGTGGAGGAGGAAGAATGGGTTGAGAAGGTGGTAAAGAAGTAGGAACCACCATATTAGGTTGAGGGTTATTCCTTGTATGATAGGTGTGAGCTATCAAATCTTGATTATTGAAAGACTCTAAAGACTCCACAGGTTTACCTTTGATAGTAATGTGAGGGAAACCTTTGGTAGTTAACAAGGGTTTTGGATAAACCATGTTAATTGTCTCAACACTAAAAATAGGTTCACAAGAAAGAAGAAAAGAATGCATCCTAGGAGGAGATGAGGGAGGATCTTGATTCTCTATAAGATCATCACTAAGAGGGAGAGCATGAAGGGAATTCATATCATTCTCCACTAATGCCTCATCACTAGAAGGAATCCTAAATGGAGGTAAAGCATCTATAATGTCTTCTTATTTCTCTAAAATTTCTAGATAAGGGGAGTGTGTTTTAGAAAAAGAGTCACCATCATGTATGAATATGTCATCCATTAATAAATCACCCTCTTGTATAAAGGCATCTTCACAAGGAGGGGATAAATCAATGTCTTTATCCAAGGGTTCATCCCAAATAGGAGGATAATCCACAATGGCTTCATGAGGAAGAGAGTAATCAACATCCAAATCCAAAGTTTCATCCCAAATAGGAGGATTATCATCCCTATCAATAAATCACCTTATAGGAGTGCCATAAATCACTAAATCTTGATCCCTAAAGGGGAAAGAAGTTAAATTATATTCTAAAGTAGGCTCATAGAAAAGACATATATTAGGAGAACAATCAATCCTCAACTCATCTCCATAAAGAGAAAGATTAAATTCATCTTCTTTCTCTAATATATCCTTACAAGGTAATACAAGAGAGGATAAAGAAACATCACACGGACTAAGTAAAGTTGTTCTAGGAGTATCAATATTGTAAATAGTAGAACATGAAGGTAACCATGTGCACACCCTATGGTAAAGGTCAATTGGAGAGGTTGTGGAGGAGGATGAAATAGGAATAGGATCAATGGAGATCTCATTCAAAGCATTTTCATCCTCACTTCCATGTACCTCATTAGGGGATCTATCCTCTTTCACAAAAAAAGCCTCATCAAAGTATTCAAAACAAAAATCATACATGTTGAACACAAAGTAACATTACAAGCATGAAAAATGTAAATGTTTTTTGTATTTTCAAAGAAATTTTGTAATTTTTTTGAAATTTTGAAATATAAATGCAAGAGCATAAAATAAATGCATGTAAGATCTAATCATAAAATGTAAATCGAACACCAAAAAGAAAGAGTTGTCTATCGCGGGTTCACCAAAATATAAAGAAGAAAATATGGCTAGGGTTTTAATCACTTTGAGCAATGGATATTTGCTCATAAAAGTGACCCTATGCACATATTTTACATATACATTTAATTGTAATTGATAAGGGGTGTAAATCTGGAAATTTTTGTAAAGGAAAATGGAATAACATACGTACCTCCAAAAAAGAACCTGCTGAAAACCCTGTCAAATGGTCTTAGAAACTATTGATTTTCAGGATCTTGGACTGAAACTGTGAGATCTACAAACCCCAAAAATCATTTTCCAATCTGAGATAGTTCCAATTTTGACCCTCAAGTCAATGTCACCATTGACCCAGAATTTCTGATTCCAACCTAGGGAAAAATAGACCTCCAATTCTGTCCTAGGGCAGAATCAACCTAACAAGTCTCCGACAAAAAATCTATTTTCAGATCCTGATAGTTTTCTGAAAAGGGTATCCGAATCTGCACTCTGATCTACTGTTCCAAACATGTACCTGCAAGAAAAATGGATTTTTTTGTTGGGGGGAGGGGTTTTCCTTGGTCAAACCCCAGTTTTGGAATTAACCTCAAAGTATAATTGAAATTTCATAAATGAAACAAAGTAAATGAACAAATTCACCTTACTTGTATGGAAACCCTTGTGGCGGATTCGAATATGTGGATCCAAAAGTTTGTATGCACCAAATGGATGTAGAATGTAGAATTTATAGTGTAGGATGTCTAAAATCCATTGCTTTTAGATCTTCAACACCAATCTTGAATGGATCTTGGAATAGGAAGAGGCTTGGAGGAATATGGATGGATAAATCTTAAACAAGTGGGCTCCATATAGCTTGAATCCTTCAATGGATACCAATGGATCTCCTTGATGAATTGGATACTTTAATGCTTGAATGCTTGAGATTAGATGCTTTCCTCAATAGATCATGCATAGAGTTTTCTTTCACCTTTATATTTCACTTCTTCAAATCTTCAATTCTATGAGAAAATGAGAGGAGAAGGCTTCCTTTTATACAAATCTAGGGCACAATCTTCTAGAGAGGCCTACATAGGAGAATTAAATTCCAATTATATATATACCCCTAGAAGAGGACCTATATTAAATATAATTTAAGAGACATCATTTTGAAACCAAAAATAGATGACCCAGAAGTGGGAAATGAACTTTTTTGAAGCCTGACATCCGAAAACCCCAGAAACTTGAAATCTGGACCTTGGGCCAGAAAAAGGTCAATTCTAACCTAGGTCAAGGTCAAGTTTGACCTTGAACTAGGTCAAGGTTGAGGTTGACCTTGACCTAGGTCAAGGTTGAGGTTGACCTTGACACATAAAGGTTGATTTTGACCCTGAGGTCAAAAATCTCAATTTTGCAGTTTAGGATGTCAGAAACCGGCTAGAAAATGTGGGAAATGGGGCAGAATAGGGGAGAAATCTAGATCCAAGTCAAAGACCCATTCAAGGTGCTTGAAATGACCCCAAACCACTTACTCAGAAGGTTAAACCAATCTACAATGGAAGTGCTTCCATTTTTTGACTATACAGTTACAAACACTTAACCTTTTAGATAATGAACACAATACTCCTGATGAATTCACTATTGATAGTCAGCACTTTTTTGTTATCTGGTCTCCCTTTGTATGATTGATGTTTCTTATTTATCTTATTTTATATCCATATGGACATATGTAAGATTCATTATTTCTACACACCTTGGATTATCTTTGACATATCTACAATAGCAATACTGTCATCTTGAAACTTTTAAGAATATACTGGTATTATTCCATGACTAATATCATGTGTATGACATGTCATTTCTATTTTCCCCTTAAAAGAGATCCTATAGCCTAATTAGTATTTTTCTACTCTTCCTTACCTCAATCTGATATAGGAAAGACTCTTGTGTTGTGTCATAACATGTACTAAATGTCAATTTTCTTTAAATTGCTACTTTTACCTATTGTTGTAGTTGTTAATGGTAATCTTCATGAAATATATTATGTTACTTGTATGTGGTACAAGAGTTATCATTTCATATTCTCTTGTTACTTTTCATTGTTTCAAACTTGAGTATTGTCTTCACCTTTTCATACTAAAACATATGTCTCTATATATTGTAATGTCATGAATGCACTTTCATTATGTAGCATTATTACCCACAAGTAATGGAGTCTCAACTATTTTTTGAATGTCATTAGTTTCTACTTTGAAGACTTTATATTGGGAAAGAATAATATTATTCTTACTCAACTATTGCCTATTGAGACCACTGAAATTCATTTATGTTTACTAATACACTAGCAAAAAGACTATCATCGTGTTCAATATCATTGTAAGATGTTATGTAGCCCCTTCAAAGTAATGAAGAATATCGGCAACTTTGATAGATGATAAACTAGAAGGTTTCACATTTCAATAAATATGTCCCCACTACCACCGTACAATAGGAATAATGATTTTAAATCTGGGTTTTACTTTTTCCTTTTGAAGCGACATACATATCCATACAAGCTTGTAAATGAGTAAGGTTGGTAATATAGTTGAAATGCAAGCCTTGAGAAGGAGTTTTAAACGCTCAAAAATTGAATGCCATGTAATTAATGAAGGTTTTTTCCATTACAACCTTTTATGTGGGATTTTTTTATTTTTCCAAAAAAAAAAACCTGAGAGACAGAGCAGTATAAAGGGGAAAGAAAGAGAACATAGCAACATCCAAAAGTTATCTTTATGGTTCAAACCCTATGATTGAATTGTAAATGTTTGTAGGAAACCATATTTTAGATTTGAGTTAATAAATATTGACATTCAAATTTATTTTCTCTCTTTGATGGTGTGCGGGTTTTGTGAAAAACCATTTCCAGAATATGTTGCTTTAAATAGGTGTAAATGTACATCTATAATCTAATTAACTTGGTATTGGTGAATTTTCTTTGGTCATTAACCCATGCAATTTAGTTTCCAACTGTCTTTTTTAGTTTTAGATTATTTTTCAAATTTGGTTTTTTTGTCCTATAGCAAAAGACTTTGTTTTTTTGTTCATTAATATACTCTTATAGATTAATATACTAAGTTTGTAGTAATATATTTGAGTTTTTAGTAATTGTGTTGGGTTGCAACAACTATTCAGAGTCTACAATAATAGATTTGAGTTTGCAATAATTGTATTGAGTTTGCAGAAACCGCTCCGAGTCTATACCAATAGATTTGAGTTTGCAGTAACTTTATTGGGTCTAAAACAACTATTCTGAGACTGCAACAACTGTTTCTCATAATTTGTGAGTGTTTGGGCATCTACAACTGGGTGGGTTCCATTGGCCTTCCATTGCCATCAACACAATATCAAAAAACATCTACAACTCTAGGAAGTAAGATTTGAGTTGGTGATGGGGTGAAGAAAATGCTTGTGAGTGGTGATTGTGGTTTGTTTATTAAGATGCCACCAAGGAGAAGAATGGTAGAGGTAGCAGTACAAGAAACCTGACATATGAGGTATTAGGGGCACTTAGAGGTGTGTAAGCTAGGATGTATGCATTAGAAGGTGGAATGAGAAGGGACAAAGAAAATGAAGATTCTAACAGTGAAGATGAATTAAAAATTATAGGAAAAGAAAATGAGAATGCAAATAGAGAAATGGATGTTGGAGAAAGAAGGTTAATAAATGAGCTATCTACGATATTGGAAAAGGAATGAAAATGGACTTGTCAAAATTCTCAGGAAGATTAGAACTAGATGAACTATTTTATTGAATAAATGAAATGGGGGAATATTTTGAGTTTGATGAAGTGGAGGATCCCGAGAGGGTGAAGATTTCTCAAATAAAGCTAAAAGGACATGTTGCACTATGATGGAAAGAGGTGCATGCTAAGAGAAGAATGAATGACAGAGATAAAATTACTCAATGGGACAACATGGTTAGAAAAATGAAGGCCAAATTCCTACAAGGTAATTATCAGTTTGATCTTCTCAAGAAATTGTAGAATTTGAAACAAAGAGAGTTGAGTGTAAAGGATTGTATTGAGGAGTTTGATAAAATTTCAATAAGATCAAAGCATAATGAATTAGATCATGAAAAAATTGCAAGATATATTAATGAACTAAGGTTGAATATTCAAGATGAGTTAAGTATGACTAGACTAAGAATCATAGAAGAGGCGTATCGGTAAGCCCTTAAGGCAAAGGAAAAATTTGCAAGAAATCAAGGGAAAACAAAGAGTAGAGGTGGATTTAGGAAAAGAAAGGGACAACAAAAAAAAAATTCAACACTAAAAAGAAGGGAAGCCCTTCAAAGATTCAAAAATAATGAGATGGAACAAGAAAAATACCATACCATATGAGGGGTACAGGTGGATATGGAAGAGGAAAGGGTAGAGGTTTTCAAGGAACATGCTTCACATGTGGGCAGTCACGCCATAGATTTTACAAATGCCCTTAATGTAGACCAGAAGGATAAAAAAGAATAGAGGCTACAAAATCACATATAGCTAAAGGAGACATGGGATCCACTGGATCAAATAGCCAACTAGATGAATCACAAAGAGGAGAAGCACTTATGATGAAGAGGACACTATTGAAGCCAAAAAAGAAGAAGATGAACCTATCCAAAGAAAATGTTTTTTTAGAACAATATGTAAAGTAGGAGGAAAATACTGCAAGGTAATAATAGATAGTGGGTGTATCAATAATTTAGTTTTAACTAAAAATGTAGATAAGTTGGAGATAACAAGGAAAACTCATCCTACACCTTACTAGGAATCATGGCTACAAAAGGGGCACCAAGTCCTACTTGATGAACAATGCTTACTGATTCCATCTAGGAACATAGGAAGATGAGGCATGGTGTGATATCATGCAAATGGAAGTATGCCATTTGGTGTTAGGGAGGCCATAGAAGTTTGATAGAAAGGAAATCCATATCGGGAGAGAACCACTTATACTTTGGATAAAATGGAATAAAACATGCTCTTACACCATTGTAAACTAAAGAGGAAGAGGTGGAAAGTGGCCCAAGGACACTATTTGTAATAAACAAACAATTTTTGAAGGAGATAAAAGATGATAAAATGTGTTTTTTAGTAGTTCCCAAGGCACTACAAGTACCTACAACAAGTTATAGTAGTGATATTCCTTTAGAGATAAAGTAGTTATTAGAAGAATTCAAAGAAATGGTGTCCAAATAGATTCCTGAAGGATTAACACCTGCGAGGAGCATTAGTCATTGTATTGATTTCATTTTGGGAGAAAGATTTCCCAATAAGGCTGCATTAGATTAAAACTAGCAGAAAATGAAGAAGTTAATAAGCAAGTGACAGAGCTATTGGAAAGAGGACTAATTTGGGAGATTTTTAGCCCATGTGTAGTTCTAGTTGTATTAGCACCAAAATTTCCATACAATTCAAGGCAGATTTCAAATAACAACTCTTGCTTAAATAGATTGGTTTGCTTACATGCCATATTGAAACAATTTGAATCTATCACCCAAATTAAGGTAGGAAATCAATACTTTTTACCCACACTCACAGAAATCTACCAAATCACCATACCTAATAAAAAATCTCCCAAAACTCCTATTTTTAGGCTCTACCTGTTGCACCTAGTGTTTGATCTTTGTTCTTTACCATAGTGATTTTGATATACATTGTTGATCACTACTACTATGTATCATTATCACTATTTCAACATATCTCTTTATTTTTTAGCAGTGAATTTTAACAATCAATCACTTTCATGACAATGAACTCCATTGTTTTTGTATTATTTTGATCTAAAACCACCTGCCCTCCATGACGTTGGCTGGTCCATACTCTTGAATACTTTAACAAATCACTATTTTCTCTATTTTGGTCATCACTCTACATCTCAATGATATCCTCATCATGTTGTAAATTGTTAATTATATTCATGTTCATGTGAAGATAGTTCTTTTATCAATATTTTATTTCTATTCAATTGATGGTAATTAATTTAGTTGTGGAAATTTTCTCAAGTTCACGAGAAAGAGAAACAATTTCATTTATGTTAAAATGATAGATAGGTTAAAGTTTTAATTTATTTTTAAAAATATCAGAAATTGTTTTTGAATTTTTATTGTTGTATTTTATCATGTTTCACATAGCATTAGAGCTATTAGGTTCAACACTGGACCTAGGAGCTCACAACCATTCACCTAGAAAAGTAAAACCTATTCGTCAATGTTTCATAGGATGTGAATATGATTCACCTTTGGATGACTAGGATGGTGTATGATCATTCATGTGAAATTTTGTTGTGAAATGGATTTGATGTGTAATATATTTTTATTTTTAAAAGAAGCTAATTTTAATGTTAATAATAACCATTGAAAGATATTTTAAAACTTTCTTCAGGTAGCATAATCCAAAAAATGGATAATTCAATGAACAATAACAAAGAATATGATAACACCAACAACCCCCTAGCCAAGTTGGACCAACTTAAAATGATGAACGATGGCCAAAACTAAATTATGAACCTAGAACATAAATTTATTTGATTTGTCAGCTTCTCTAACTCAATTTGATCTAATTGTCCAAGTTGATGGTCATTTGATTTGTCAGCTTCTCTAACTTGATTTGATCTAACAAATCAAATTGATGGTCATTTGATTTGTCAGCTTCTGTAATTTGATCTAGGTTGATGTTCATTTGATTTGTCAGCTTCTCTAACTCAATTCGATCTAACTATCCAGACGCTTGTGCTAATGGAAGCCCATCCTTGCATTTCAGAGAGAAACAGTTATTAGAAACCACTGTGCCTATTTTTAGCTTGTTCGGTGTAGAATATTTAAAAAAATTGAATAGCTCAAGCTATGGGGTGTGCCTGGCAGTTGAATGCAGCATCTATTTCTCATAGTTTTACTTCATTCTACTATTATTTATGTGACTTGTTATTTTAATTTCAACTCATATTCCATTCTTTGTCTTTGTCATGATTAGTACTCCAAATGGAAATGCATTGTTGAATGATACAATTCTTTCTATTCCATAATTTTTACCAGCTGGTAAATTGCTAGAGCCTATTAGAGATACCATGGTGTCTTAAGCTATGAAGGTATGACCTACTAAATATCACCAAATTTGTCATCCTATTGCTCATCAATATTGAACGAGTTTCCTCGTGAATTACATGGAACCTATTATTCAACAATATTACATCCCATTGTCATTTGTGAGACTGGAATCTAGATATGACAACTCACAATGTAGCATTAGATGCAACATCCATGAAAATAATGGACTGAATCTAGATCATTGTTGATTTAATACTAAAGTATTGGTACTCAAAAATAGATAGTCTTTCTTGTAGAGGTATATGATGCATTTGATGCACAATCAGTATTAACTCCCTAGAAATTGAACCTCCCCAAAAAATTCTCAACCAAATGTATTTATGCACTCTCTAAGGTTGATGACTAGTAGGTCAAACACCTGTTTAGATCCCATTGATCTCAGTGTGAAATTTGTGGTGGCAATTTGTTTTTCCTTTCAAGTGCATCCTAAAACAGATAATACTTCCAATCATACTTTTAACATTCTACATATTAATCAAAAAGGTTTTCTTGCACCTGTTAAAAAACATAAGACCAAGTCAAGTCCATGTTGAAGCCCTAATACTGACTGATATCAAGTTCACATAAATCAAAGTCAAGCTTTCCAATCTAAGGTAATATCACTTTAATCTTATTGTGGTTCCAATTCATGGCATCAACATGCATTCTTTTCTGTTTTGTGTCCACAATGTCTTTTCCCTGGGTTTAAATTGTCATGTCAATGTCAATTTCTCTTTTGGAATCTACTTATTGTGGTGATTGTGCAGGTTGTCTTTTTATTAGGAATTCAAACTTAGGACATATATGTGCTTTCCTTTTTTACTATTATCTTTTGGCTAAGATTGTGACAGTATGGTGGTTGTGTAGATGCAAAGAGAGAAAAAAAATCTTTTGGTTGTGGTTTTAATGTAGTATGACAGTTGTTTGAGTACAGGGAGAAACTATTATGTACCTATGGATATTATATTATAACGTACATAGGTAGATGGAAATACCGACATGTGGCATACATCCCTTTAGTTATGGTGGGTTGGGTGAAACTTCTATAATTAATTGTATTAGGTTTCTTCATATATTAAATTTAAGGAATCTTAGCCCAGAAACATTTCTTGTGTGGTGTTGATTCATCTTATACATTGTCAAATTTCTATTATTATGTGTGGATTGTATCAAGTGGTATTAGAGCTAAAAATTTGGCATATGAATAATTTAAGATAATCATGTAATAAATTATAGGGATTAATGTATATGAATAAATATTAAATGAATGCATAAGAGTTTATTAGAGAAGGTACATGCACAGGTGATGAACATGCAGATTTACCTAAGCACTACTGGGAGCTTACCCAGCAATAGATGTACTACTGTGATAAAATCGTCACAAGTCCATCTGTTGTTGGGTCAAGCTCCTAGTAGTGCTTGGTCAAATCTGCATGTTTGTCACTTGTGCATATACCTTCTCTGATCAAATCTTTTGGAGTTCTCTAAAAACAAAATTGTGCACTTCTACAGGACAATCAACACAAAATTGAATCATCAAACAAGACTTGATCAAGTTGCAGGTGGAATGTGCACTGAAATAGTAAGTAATGTAGAATAACAAAATTAGTAATCTGTCGTGTCTACATTTTGTTATTTTTTGATATTACATCCATGCTCTATATTCACAGAATGGTTGAAAATTAAAATTTACAATTTGATACAAGTATTGACGGGTGTTGTTCCTTGCACCCTCAATCAACAACTTGTCTGCATTTGTGGTCTCAAGTTGCTTCCATTTGTTGTTCCCTGCACCCTCAAAAATAATTACATAGGCATATTTCTCATTTTAAGATCAAATATAAAGGCCCCTTTTTTTATGTGCGCACACACACACACACAACATATACAACCTTCACCGTGAAAATTTGACTAAGCACTACTGGGACCTTACCCTGCAACAAATGTACTATTGTGAAAATCATCACAAGTCCATTTGTTTCTGGGTCTATCTCCCAGTAGTGCTTGGTCAAATTTGATGCACTTCTGATATATTTTGTGTATAATATATATGATATTTTATTTTGATTTACAAACTACTATATTATTTGAATATCTTTCTTTCTTGCCACAATAGGAAAGAGTTTGAGGTGGAAGACTACAATAGCAGAAGTATTTCAATTTGGTATACTGTACTAAAACATCATTTCATAACTAACTTTTTAATTTCTATATATAATTAGGTTATATATAATATAAGTGAAGAACAGAATGGGGATACAATCAATAGATTGTGGTCTAACTTCAAAACAAAAGGCAGTGGAAAATGTTATTGTCCCTGCAATATTTGTAAGGGCTTAAACACTAGAATATTTCTAATCAAAAAATCGAAGAGACATTGTAGGGATAATGGTCACATTGAAAAGGGGTTTTATTATCATCAATTGGTAATTTTTTCATATATTTATTTAACAACTAATATATATATGAAATACACTTGATGATGAGATCATTATCATGGTTTATTTGTGTTTATCATTTTTATATAGGTCAACCTCCCCAGGGAAGTATGTGATATGGACCATGGAGGTGTGAATATGGAGAATATGGTTTTGGAAGTGGAGGATCGTGGAGGTGCAAATATTGAATTTGAAGATTATAATCCCATGAGAGATGACGATCATGTGTTAGATAACACATTTGAAGATGATGTTACTAATACATTGATCCATGACACATTTTGTACTAGCACAACTGATGATGATGATCAAGATGATGATGATGGTCAAGATGACATTGATGTCATCCATGATATACCTCTACTTGAGAAGGCAGCCACGACCCTTTACAAAGGCTCCCGAACAACTCTTCTCTTTGTTGTATTGTTGTTGTTGAACTTGAAGGTTATGAATGGTTTATCCAACATAACAATGTCATGTATGCTAAGGTATGTAATACAAGTCATTATAGTAATTAAAGGGTGAAACATGCACCATAAATATTGTTAATATTAACACCTTATATTTTTTTCTATAGATTGATAGGTGAGTTTTTGTTACCACCATCAAATATTCTCCCTCACTCATACTAAGAATTATGTGCCACTATGAAAGATATTGGAATGGAGTATCAAGCAATAGATTCATGTCCCAATGATTATATTATTTATCATAAAGAACATGAATTTGCAACAGAATACCCTAAATTTCATACGAGTAGATATCAAATAAATCAAATAACAAAAAAGGTGCCTCGCAAGGTTCTTCGTTACATCCCCATTATACCAAGTTTACAAATATTTTTCAGGTGTAGTAGCTTGGCACAATTTATGGATTACCATGCATGCAATAGGAGTCTAGATGACATTATTTGAATGCCTACAAATGGTTCTGCATTTAAGGATGTAGAGGAAAAGTGGTTGTACTTTATCGAAGAACCTCAAAATCTCAAGCTTTCATTGGCCCCAATCTACTATTTTGATTTAATATCATTGCTAGGATAGTTATCATTACATCCATTTCTTAAACTTTATTAAAGGTGAGTTCACTTAATTTTTGAATCTAACACTATTTTTTTTATTAAAAGGTGGAAAGTCCAAGATATAAATTTAAATGATGCTCTCGTAGAGAGTATGACAAACTTATTTGGACCTCGTGTATTTGAGAAGGATAGGCTCCTTCAAAAAGCTGGGTTATGTTTGAGGTATATTAGGGACTAGTATAGGTGTACATTATCAAAAAACCTGAAGTACAAATGCCCCCCTTGCATTCATGATTTAGAGTGGCAACATCTTATTATGGATGCGAACGACAAAAAAGAAATAAAAAAAGGAATTACGCCACCAGACAAAAAAAGAAGGTATGTGATACTGTTAAGAATGTAATTGTGTAATAAATGCTCTTTATATTTATATGAACTAACATATTTCAATCTCTTCATAGATTTCCTGACACATCAAAGGCAACTAAGGCAAGAAAACAAAAGCACGAGCAACACAAGCTCGGCTCTGGTGGTTATTCCAAACTTGTTGTACTTGTTGTAAGTGTTAATATTATCATATTTATATGAGGAAAAATACAATCTGTAAATGGCATTTAACACTGAAAATAATAATTTGATCTTTATAATATTTATTTATAATTTGTAATCTTTTTGTTTTGATAAAACAATGAAATAAAATTTGATGATACCAAGCAAAAATGCAGGGTGCGGAGTTCAATATAATTCTCACAGAAGAGGACAAGAGAATTGGATTCCAACAAGGCTATAAAGACATGGATGAAAGAATAAGAAGTGCACAAGGTTCTACTAATGGATCTGTCGCGGTAAGTAAGCTAAATGATGATTATTTCAAATTTAATTATTTACCAATTAGTTTATTTGATGTTAAGTTCCAACATAAAGTGAGTATATTTGTTTTAAGTAAGGAAACAATGATAACATGAATGCGTATGAATTTGGAATGTAGCCTGCCAATTCTAGTACACAAACTGTACATGATGATGTTGGCTCAGATGTGCATCACAATGATGGAGGTATACATTTGCTATTCAATTTTTTATATGTAATTATTAATACAAGTAAACATCTTAAATTGATTAGTGTAGTAATACAAATTTAATTACAATAGGTGTTTGGACTAATGTAACAATTTTTATTGCAGTTGCAGAGAGTGTAGAGGCCTTTGTTAATGAGTAGGTCGAGGTTGAGGCCAAACAACCTGATCTTGAAGTTGATGATGTGACTAGATCAGGTAAAGAGCTATACGATTATGTCCTTTAAATTACTGAAATACTTATAACAAATTATAATAAAATGTTTTTAATTTAACCCTTTTATATGTTATTGCAGATGACCCCCCTTTGCATCAATAGGGAACTAGGCGTGCATTGAGATCTGATGAGAGGGGAGATGAGCATGATGACACCGATGCTCCTCTTAATAATTTCTTCTTAAAAACAAGAAAGTCAAAGAAAAAAAGAATTGATTGTCGTCTATGCACCTTAATTGATAATGACTAATTTTTATGTGCCAATGAATTTAATTATGTGCTATTGAATTTTCATAAATTTTATAATGTGTTAATGAATGTTAATAAATGTTATCATGTGATAATTAATGAATGTTACATTTTATTAATGGATTAAATAATGAATGAATGTTAGATGTTAAAGGGGAATTTAGAGTAATGTTAGGGGGGGTGGGGCCAAATGAGCTTCCACCTTCACGTGGTTATCCCTGTTTAGTACATAATATAAAACTATTCTCAAAACAAAGTGAAGCTCAATAAGGTTGTTCCTTATCTAGGGTCTCAAATGTATCCTTTATCCCACTCTCAACATTGCAAGGCTTCAAGTGGTATTCTAAGATTGGTTTCTCCATCTCCCACTGACATCTTTTCTTTCTCCTAAGAACTCTTACTGAGCTCTGATACCACTTGATGTAGAGCTTATAGCTTCACTTGTCCTCTAGGACTGAATCTCTCAACTTTTCAAGTAGATCTCTTACTATAGGCTCTAAACCTTTGAAAACAACTTCTAACTTCAATATAGCATCCAAAATTGATGATTCAAGTTCCTATTTTGGGTTTATTTGGACAATCACTCCCAATGAACCTACTTGGGTACACCAACTATTGGTAAAACACAAGAGGCTATGCAAAATTGAGCATTGATCATATGGTTGTCTTGAATGCATTTATTTTTTATGATGATAACTTAGCAAGTATAATATGCAAAGATGATCTCGATGAAAAAAAGTAATAACATTAGATAATTTGATGTAATCATACTTCCTTGGTCTTAATCAAAGTGTTTGTGACCCTCTTTTATGTTCTCGATACCTTCTGGGCAGTTACTAGGCCTAATTATGACCTTATCTAGGAGTTTGGACCCTGAAAACATCATTTTTATGAAGTTTTGGTCCTTTATTTTTTGCTTTATAGGGTAGAGTGACGTGTATTCCCATTCTTTTGGCACATATGCAAAATATTTTAGCGCATGTATATATTTAGTAGCACATTTGTTAGATATTGTTGTGCATATGTTAAATTATGTTGCACATTAATAATTAAGCAGAATAATGCATATGTTCTAGCACAATTGAGACATAGATATGTTCCTCTAGGTATAGGAAAAAATGAATTATAGTTTTGGATACCCTTTATCCTTCTAAACATTTTGATGCTATCGCAATCTTGGGGCAGTGCTTTGCGATCTATTCTTGCATCAAATACATGTTAGGGAACTTCATCTCCTATGTTGTTGATCTTGGATATGAGGTCTAAGGAAAACTGTGAGGCTTAGGAATGTTCATCTAAGCACTATTGTGTCCTTGTGCAAGTGACCTTAGCTTGCCAGTCTTGAGAACCTTTGGAACACTGGTCTTATACTTTTCTTGGATGATGTCAATCATGTTACCTTTTCACATTGGTATTTTATCATTCATTATTACATCTTGTGTGTTCTATGGTTTCATTATGGTTGGATTTATGTTACAGGTGCAATTAATTATGCTTGCAAAAAATGTTGTGTTTGTATTGTATATTGTTTCCTCAAGGGTTCTCAGACGGGGCATGACAAGCTTGCTTCAATGGAGAAGATTGCCTTCAAATTTCCTTAGATGCTACGATATAGACTAGATATTGGATGATTTCCTTCAAATATTGAATTCACTTGCTTTCTTGAATGCTTGAATGTGAAATATTGAGTGTGGTTTCTTATCATTAATCCATTGGCCCTTAGTTTATTACCTTGATGTCAAAGACACACAAAGGCACAAGTATTTAGTTGTTTCAGGTATTTAGTTGATCATTTCCTTCCATTGGTATGGTTTAACATTGATATGATCACATGACATTGGTATGGTACATTGTGGCATTCATTGTCTTGTTACATGACAGAGCATTGGTATGGATATTATGGTACATTGACATTTGAATTCATTTTCCTAATACATGACGAAGTATCTTATTGATTTTAGTGCAATATTTATTTGGTTCTTTGTGTAAAATAGTACAGTGTTGTCATAAGGAAAAGTGTGCATGTTAGTGGATTGAAGTTGTTCCTTTTGTTAATTTTCATATCCTATTAGAAAGGTTGTACAAGATTTCATTTATATTGGATCTGAAAGAATGGAGTTTCAGACAGTTGTGTCGAAGGATACAGTCTCTAGCCTTTTTAGGATTATAACCAAGATAATTTTCAACCCATTGAAGGAATACTTGAGGGCTATAGACCTTGATGATGTCCTCCCAAGAGGTGTTACGAATTACAAGGATAGCTATAAGACAGGAAATTACAATTAGAAACCCTCAAATGTTCCCAAATTATAGTTATAATCTCTACAAGCACATGAGAGCAATGGGATATATTCAATACAGAGTTACCAGATTTTATACTAGGGAAGTTCAGTCAATCATATCAATGCTAAGAGTAGGCTTCCCAACTTCAGAAATATTCTAGAAATGTATGACTCCTTTTTCCACATTATGACTGGTATTTTTTAGAAATTTTGCGGTATGTAAAAACCCCTATTTTGTTGTGTTTTCACATCGCTTCCTTATTGTCTTTCAAGGTTAATTTTGCATGGAAATATTTCTCATTGTTGTTTTGGGTTATGGATTGAGATCACCATTTTCAAATTTTGTGACTCTTATTTACACACCTCGCTTGAGTTTCCATTTATGACCTGTTTGGAATAATTATTTTATTAATATCTCATCTAAAAATTTGCACCTTCAAGCTAATAGATATCGGTGACCAGTTATGGATATTTAGTGGAATATTTTACTATAGAGTATGAGATTTTTAAAATATACCATTTGTTTTAGAGGATTCATTGCGCTGCTAGCTTTTTAGAATAGAATTATATCTTATTTTGCTAATATGCAGTAAAATGTGAGTGCATATGTACAAGTGTAATGAATTTTACCTTAATCCATATAAAAACCTTATTGTAGTATTTTTTACCTATTAGAAGGTAACCTATAAATTAGTGATTAGCAAGGTAATTTCCAAGACTTCTTTGAGCTTTCCCAATTAATGTGCATTATCTTCCAACGCATTCCCATTGTATTGCTAGAAACATCCTGCGAAGAATCATTTAATGCATGGTTAAAAGGGAGAATTTTTTTTCTAAAGGGATCTAAATCATATGAAGAAAATGCATATTAGAGTCATACATTCCTTTTTTATCAATGTTTTAACATGTATAGAGCCACAACTGCAAGGAGCTTCAAATCTCACATATAAGATGAAAATAAAATTAGTTAAACCCATTCAAGAGAATATGTCCATAAATTCTTCTTATTGAATATAACTTATGAAATTTGTGTGATTAGAAGTGACTTCTCTTTGGGGTAACTATCAACAATTTTGAGATTTTGTTGGTTTTTCTTTAAAATTATCTAAACTGACATTACCACTCGTAGGAGGCATGCAGTGGAAATTTGCAGAGCATACTTATATCTTAATCTTTATATGAAGTACAGACTTTCATGTGTCCCATTTTTTAATCAGTAAGTATAATGGCCCACACGTATATCTGAGTTGTGAGTTAGCCGATTCTAGGTGTTTTTGATCTGTTGTACTCTCTATTTTTAACCTTAGTTTAATTGTCATAAGGAAAAGTGTGCATTTTAGTGGATTGAATTTGTGCAATATTTTTTTAGTTTAATTGTCAATTGCTCATCCTCTACAAATAGATAGGTGAAATGAGGAGTTGAAGAAAAAAGTGTAAAGAATCTTGCAAACTAATTATGACAAATTACCTAGTATCACACATACAAAATTTTTAGTTAAATGATTAGTTGGAGTTTTATTGTTTTTAGATTGATGGGGTAGAGAAAGATAGAAATAAAGAGAATCAAGAACCGAACAAATCGGCAGGTGATGTTCTCAAAGAGGCGAAATGTGCTGATAAATAAGGCACATGAACTTTCATTGTTGTGCGATGCAAAAGTGGGTCTCATCATTTTCTCTAGCCAAGGGAAACTCTTCGAGTATGGTAGTCATGCGTATGTATTTGTATTCACCATTGTGTATGATAAAGAGTTGGGAAAGGTTATTCAACTTTAGGGTGATCAGAGGAAGAACGTGTCCAACTTCTTATTGAGTGTAAGAAATCCTGATTCTTAATCTGAGTTGTTATAGTTTTTGAAACTTTTATTTTCTCAATTTCTTAGCTGGTGTTGGAATTCTATCACATTGTTAAATTTTTATCTCTAATTTATTGATGGGTGTTGTAAATTCTGATCCACAGTCCAAATTATTTGAAACTTGTTTTCCCAATTTCTTAGTAGGTGTTAGATTTATGATTCATTATCTGAATTATTATCGAATAAAGAAATATCATACATATAAATATAATTTTTTTCTTTTAAGCTTGATGTATCATTTACTCAATTTTTTCTAAACTTGTTATAAGTTGTTCGTAATGAAGATAGAGAACATACAAGGAATCAAATAACCCCTCTATTTTGACATGGTTGTCTTTTTGGTGCAGAGTGCACACAACACAAGTGTAGTTGGCCTACTCTCTTTGACAATTGGATGATGTTCCCATAATCACTGTACTCCTTTAAAAAAACTCTAAAACTTGTTGACTATCTCAATCTATCGAGTTCCCTCAATGCAATGACATTCTTTCATGGGACGGCAACATTAAGTCTTTATAGCTCCTAGCTTCATACTCTCCAACCTATCCAACATGGATTATTTACCTTACCAAGGCTCAGACTTCCACTAACGGTTATAACTTCCCATATACCCTTAAGAATTAAACTCTTTCAGTCCACTAGGCCTTACCAATCCTACAAATAAGAAATCACAGAAATTTGCCTTTTCTTCCTAGGCATATTTTATATTTTACTTGGGGCACATTTTTGCAAAAAAAATTTAAAAATAGTGTGTTAGTGAAGAATTGATCATTGTGATCCCAATGTGTGCTACATATCAGCTGATTATCCTTTTATTAGTTTGGAAATGTTGTGCATTATTTTGACTATCAAAATGTGTCTTCAGATGCTCCACTTTTTGAACTATAATGTAAAAGAGGGTCAACATCATATCAACTGCAGATTGTGATGTTATTTGATGGAAATGAGAATTAAGTTCCATTGAATATTTGTCAATGAATCATTTCAAAATTTAAGTTTGATGCAATAGGGAGATTCTGACTTGGAAAAATATATCACTTGTATTCTTATGGGGTCTAGGTAAAGCACAAAAATTACTGGGTTTGTCATTTGTAGTTGGGTATTCTTCTTGCTGATGAACCTATTCTATATTCTTCATAAATAGTAATATATTAGTGATGCAACAACCAAATACTTGTTGAACCCAAATGACTATAGGAAAAATAGTATACAAGATTTGATGGTTATCAACTTTATGAAACAAACATTGAGATCAATGGTTATATTTTGAAATCATGCATCTCAAGTTAGAGGCATATGCTTTCATTTTTTCCCCTTCTATTGCATAGGGAGATCCTTCCACCTGCTTTTTTTCCAATATTTTAACTATATTTTATATTTTGCATATAGGGATATCATTTCATTTGCATCTTTGTGAATTATTGCAAGCAATTTTTCTATTCATCATAAATATTGTCTTGCCCTCTTTCACACAAATATCGTCACACTTTAATAAGTTTACTATTTCCTTTATCTTTAATAGTGGATGTTTTTAATTACATGTACAAATTTTAACAGTTGGATGAGGGGGTGTGCTTGGGTTGCATGTAACAAAATGAGGACTCCAAATTGTAGTTCTTTTAGTCAGACCATCTACAAGCTTTCCATAGATGAAGATGGTAGGTAAACATGGACCAAAGGAAATAACTCATGCAAAAAGGAGCTTAGTTGCAACAGTTCTAATTTAGAGCTCAAGTTGTTGTCTCAAGAAAATGAAAATTTATACCTGGTGCCTTAGAGAGTGACTTCATAGGTGAGCTCTAGAAAAATGAGATTGAGGTGTTGTGCTAAGATATTGTATTCAAAATACTGCAAATTGTAGAAATGAAAATTGATGCCAACATCTACCAGGAATGTAGTAATTTAAATTGAGAAACTCCTTACACTTTGCAAGAAAATTTTGTTTTCTACAAAAGAACTGCATAATACTTTTTTCAACATAGATAATGATAGTAATGGTAAGAAGAAATCACTATCTACAAACAACTGAGAAATATTTAAGCAAGAAATTGTTAATCCACTACCCATTACTATATATGTTACGCCAATAAATATAAAGCCACAAAAGAGTGATTGCAAATAGTCAGCAAATTTATTTAGAGAATAAATAAAAGAAGCACAACATATTTCCAAGGCAATATGCACAATCACTGCTATTTCCTATTGAAATTGATCATAATGATGAAGAACCTCTTATCACACAAACAAATTTCATTATGAACACAAGATGCGTAATCTATGAGATAGAGGCAAAAATCTTATTAGAAAAATGTGTTTATTTAATTTTTACCAAAGTTTTGAATCATGCTCCATGATCCATTGTCAGGATGGTGAGATAAAATGATAAAAAAATTGCACCATAGCTCTTCTAAAACAAAATATGCAAGAAGGTACATGGAATGTAATACATACTAAAAGATTGTAGCTATATAATATATTATATATGGTGCAAAAAGGTAGGCTAAGAATAACAATAATATAACACTAAGTATGATAAATGAAGCAAAAAATGAATCAAAATAAAACAAGGAATGAAATGTCAATGACTAATAATTAGGTTTAGTATTGATTATAGAGAGAAAGAAAGAAAAAATACCACTCATTGTGAGAGATGTTCCAACTGAAATGCAATATTCAAAGAAACACTTGATTCAACTCAATGCTTACATTAAAATGACTTAAACTCTATTCATGAACATTATTGAGATCTATATTTTATCACTATCATTGATCCAAATATTTGGACTAAATTCATTAGCTATTCATTACAAATAAGAGCTCTCAGGTGCTTCACAAAGTATCCTAATTGTTGTGCAAAGCTAAGGGATGATATATGTGTGTGAAGCATTGAAAATTGGATATAACATATAGTAGCTTCAATCTACTGGGTTCCCTCAATGTAATGTCATTCTTGCATGGGACAACAACATTAAGTCTTCATAGCTCCAAGCTTCATACTCTCCAACCTATCGAACATGGATTATTTACCTTACCAAGGCTTAGAATCCTACTAAGGGTTCTAACTTCCCATATACCCTTAAGAATTCAATTCCTTCAGTCCACTAGGCCTTACCAATCCTACAAACAAGAAACCACATAAAGTTGTCTTTTCTTCCTAGGCATATTTTATATTTCCTTCTTTTGTAAAAGTCCAACATGAGTTAGAAAACTCCAAGCACCAATAGCGATACATACAAAATATTCTACCACCAAATATCACATACAATTTTACAGATCTCTAGGGAATTGATGTCTTGGATTACCTTATATAATTCTTAAACAACTTCTTTTGTACCCATTTGTTTACTGGACTTGATGAGTATTACTCAATAAAAAATATTTTATCATTGATACTTAATTTGGTGTAAACAAAATATTACTTTTGAGACCTATAGTCCATCTACATCATAGAAATTTAAGCCTATTACTTGTGCTAGTGATTTGTGCACTAAATCGTAGAGTTGTTCAAAGTCTACCGATCAATGCCCATACAATATTTCCTATGTTTTTGCAAATACATCCAGTTAAAGGAACTTTAGTAGAGGACATTCTTTATTTGAATTCTGATGATAGCGGATAGAATGGAGAAGTGGTGAAGGCACGGATCACATTTGGGTATGTGTTGTTCCTTCCTCCTCTGAGTGAATCGTTGTGCTGAATTGATAACAAAGTCATTTGCTGGTTATATTTTAGAGTGACGAAGTTCAGATTTAATACTTTAGATTACATCCTCTCAGACTAAAGTTTGATGGAAACATTTTCTTCACATTTGGATAGCAATATAAGACCATGTCAAATACCTATGACTCATTGATATGACCTGAAATTGACTATAGACTGTCTAGTGTGGCCTCCTTTTAAGGTGTCGTCACTGAATTAACACTTTGTTGACGTGGTTTTGGCATGTTGCATGGCACACTGGATAGGTGTGGGAGTATACAAATAGGTGTGTTTATAATTGGTGCTGCCCCATATGGTCTACTTGGGCTCGGCATAGAAAATATATTTGTACCTACCATTTTATCAAAATCGGGTGTTGTGGGAAATTATTTATCCATGTGTTTCCCAAGCAATGGGAGATTTGGAAGGTTTACCTTTGGTTATAAGGGAAGTTTGGACCAAAAACAAACATCTTTTATCAATGATCCAAAATGGTAAGAGTTGATCATTTTGTGTCTATGCAACCTTTGATAACCATACGACATTGAATCATTTTATAGTATTGTAAATGTAAAGTTTTGTAATAATCATAACTAACTTTTTAGCAATCACTCAAAAGGCCTACATGCTAATAAATTTTCATATTGGATTAAGTGTTTTATTTGTTAAAGATTGAAATAGGGATTAAGTGTTTTGTCACAATTTTATTCGTACATTGATGAGAATCAATGATCAAGAATTTTTAGATTCTGAGAAGACGTATATTCAGTGGAGGCTAGAAAGGATATTTGTTGAGATTTGATAGATGTCTAAAATTCTAGAGAATATCTTCTTTACTGAGCTAAGGTGGGACAAAAGTGAGGACGAGGGTTTCCAGATTGAGTACCAGTGCGAAGATGATGATTCAGTAACCTACGTCTATAAAACCTTCACAAATATCCCTTCTCAGAATCTGGAAAATTTGCATATTGTTTCTCATCAATGCATGAAATGTGCTAGTGATCATATAAAATTCCTTCAGGCCTCTAGTATTGATGAGTTGCACAAGTGTAAAAGGTTCTTTCTAGAATGGGATCAATGATGAGAAGGTAAACAACAAGATAATATTATTGTATCTTTCCTTTCTTTTATCCATTCATATTTTTTGTCTTCTCTTCATCTTTAGTAATATATTGGATACTGTGTAGTGTACATAAAGGCAAGGCGATGATTATTCTCGATGATCGGCAGGTATAATTCTTTCAGGCCTTACCCAGTAGCTAGGACTAAATATAATAGAGCTCAAGAGACCATAATAGTTGGTCTCTGTCTTTGGTACATCCGATTAAGGAAAAGTTTTATATTTTGTTATCTCATCAAATGCGCTGATCTGAAAGAATTTAATAGTTGGTATTTTCATGTATAACGTATATTATTTTATTTTTATACTACATGAATTTATCTATTTCCCACACTTGTGGACCCCGGGGATAGCGATTTGAAACAACTCCTCTTGTGGCCTGAGTAATGCAGGCCACAGGAGGAGATGCTCCTTTATTGTTGTCTTCGTAGTCCACAAGTGCATGAAGTAGATAAATTCATGCAAGGTCAACTTAAATAATATATGTTATCATGAAAATATTTTATCAAATTCTTTTAAATCCTTGAATTTGTTGAGATAATGAAAGGTAAAACATTTTTTCAGTAATATGGACCAAAGACGGAGACCCTCTATGATGGTCTCTTGAGCTTTGTTATCTTTATTGTGTCAGTCTATCACAGTTCCGATGCTAATGGCAATCATTTTGATGGTAGTGCTATACGTCCAACGGGTTTTTCTTGTCAAAAATTTACTTCATATCCGTCAGTCTCCCAACGGGTATAATGTTGGATAGACTAAATTTTTGACAGATTATTATGATGGCAGTGCTATATGTCTGATGGGTTTACTTGTCAAATAGTCACTGCATATCCATCAACATCCTGACAGGTATAACATCGGATAGACTACATTTTTGACAACCCAGTTTGACGGTAGTGTTATATGTTTGACGGGTTGTCCTATCGGATGGTCATTGCATTGTCATTAGAATCCTGATAGGTATAACGACAGATAGACTACATTTTTTACTGAAAGTTTTGACAAAATTTCTATTCATCCGACGGGTTTTCCTGTCAGACAATCACTGTATATCTTATGGTATCCCAATAGATAAACTGTCGGCTAGTGTACATTTGTGACAGCTATTTTTGATGGCCTTTTTATACATCTGACGGGTTTACCTGTCAGATGATTACTTCAAAACCATCGGCATTTCGATGTGATCTTTGTCGTATAGTCAACATATTCCATCGGCATTCCAATAGATCTATTGTATGAAATACTATAATAAGATGGCTATTAGTGTGGTAAGATCTGATGGATAGCTATGTGAAAATATTGACAGTTACCACTTCTATTGCAATTCTAATGAAATAACCATGACAACTACATATGTCAAAGTACCAACAGATAGGTGTTGAAAATCTGACTGATAGCCATCGTAATTTGGCCTCAAATGTACTAGTGGGGTAATTAATTAAAATCACTTAATTATGAAATTATAGAGAAATAATGATTTTGAATTTATATTGTAGTAGAATGACACAAACTGATTAAATAATAAAGATTATTAAACAATTAAAGATGAATGTTAGTAAACTTATTGTGTTAGAGAAATTGGTCATTTTTAAGTGTCCACAGTTACCTTCAATGTCATTCCAACTTATGATAAATTTAAATTCAAACTTGTTCTTCCTTGGCTTACCTCCATGCAAGTCATGGGTTCTCCTATTCATAAATGTGTTAAATTTCCTTATAATAAAGAAATCATGACTGTTAACCATATCCTTTATCATCCTTTTGTCCCTCGTGACTCATTTGACCTTGATTTCTTTTGGCCTCCTATGCCTCAACCAACTCAAACCCATCCTGACCATATCTTTAGATCATACCAAGCCTACAAGGTTCAAAATATTTGTGAACTCAAAAAACCAAAGGATGATCCTAGACGTGGACTTCTTCCTACACCACCTATACCTCTTTGCATGATTTTTTTCCACCTCCTATTACTTATACACACTCTTTCAGTCGTCTCTCAACCTAGTGGTTCCTTGAATTCTTCCTCCTAAAGAAGAAAAGGACCCGATGTTGGTTGATCCTATCCCAACCCATTTTTTTAGAAAAAACAAACATAACAGTCATGCTCATGATCTTTATAGCAAGTGTTGTGCTAGAGCTCGTCAACATTCTTCTCAAAACATTGCTTCACCTCATACAAATCCTCATGCTTCGCTTCCCTTTGACCAACCCATTCTCAATCCAATGAAGTGAATTTAAACAAAATAAAGATGAACAAACATGACAATGCAATTTGCATCTTAGATTCTATTACAATTAATCTAGATGAAGAAGATACTATTGATGATGATGTTCTTGATGCTAACAATGATATTCAACCTAGTGATTCTGATGACATGTATGAGACTATTGATATTGATCATGACTTAATAGCTATGCTTTCACAATAGTTATCTATCACTCCTAGTAACAAACACACTGACCTATCTTCGCAGCATGGTCATTTTTTGGAATTATCTATTGTTCAATCTATTGTGCTTGATGTTACTCCTCTTGTGAGTTGCCCACCTTCCCTAAACACTATGGAACGAGATGGGGGACATGCGATACACTTGAATATCTCCTCTTGTGTAGTGGATTTTTTTGCGTTTTCATGTTTTTCATGATGTGCTTCACCATGTCTTGTGTTGCTTTTTTCATATTTTGTTTAGATTTCTTTAGGCCCTTGTTGCTCCATCGGCACAAGGTGATAAAGCAATCGCAATTTTGTAAATATTATTGTATTTGTATATCACTTCTTCTATATGTATTTACATATTATTTTGTGCATGTTCCACTATCGGTAAATGTTCCTTTGTGTTTTCTATTGGGGATGATGAAAAATAGTAGCTACATTTTCTTTTTGGTCTTCGTGATGTCAACCCAAAAAGACACTTCTTTGTAATTCTTATGTGCCTTTCTTCCATTGTGCTTGTAGTTATACTACCTTTGGGGGATGATGATAGTTTATTTTGATATAATTCTGATATACATGAGTTATGATATGACCTACTGACCCCAGGGTTGGTAGATCCCTTTTGTGCTCTCTTTTGTCATGTTCTTATTTCCCTTGATTTGTCCTTTCTTGGGGGCATTTAATAATGGAAATGTTTCTTGTGGATGCATGTATGCTCTGTTAAAGAAATTTATCTTGTTTAGGTGTTTACAATAGCTTTAACATGGGGTCATACACTTTTCTTTGTGTTTACATTTTGCACACACACATTGATTTGATGCTATTTTTCAATGGATCCTTAGATTGATCTCCATTGTTCATTTGTTCCTTAGACTGACCGAGCACGCTTGGTCCTTTGACTAACTATCCTTCTTTGATCCCCATAGAATCTTACCTTTCCTTAGGACTATTTTTTATGTTGCTAGATTCATTATTGGAAGTAATTTCCTTTAAGGATTGGCCCTTGTTGATGGATAGAACAAGCATAATACAATTTGCTATACTATTCAATTCCATCTTTTGTAGCATTTTCCTTGTGTAGTTCACAATAAGACAGGCTCATATTGGGCTGGTAATCTCTCTCTCTCTCTCTCTCTCTCTCTCTCTCTCTCTCTCTCTCTCTCTCTCTCTCTCTCTCTCTCTCTCTCTCTCTCTCAAGTGATGCCTCTCTTATTTTGGTTTTGGGTTTGATGAGGACTTAATTCACCTTAATGTTTCTTTTTCTCATTAACCTTAATGAGATTATTTTATGCATTTAATCTACTTTACCATGAGTATGATCTTCTCTCATACTCCTGCTAAAGTTGGGGCTAAATGTATCCTCCTAAAAAGTTGGCACCCATTATTGGTGGATTTAGAATCTATTAGACCCCATTTTAGTGGTTTCAATATATGAATGTCTTTATGCTTTATTTCTTGCATCTTTCATTTTATCTCCCCCTGAAACTTTTCACACTTCCCATGGACCCAATCTACTTTGAAATTAAAAAGGTAAAACTAAGTTGGCCTTATCTTGGACAAGGTCAAACCAATTTAGCCTTTTCCTAGACAAGGTTGACCCAATTCGACATTTTCCTAGATAAGCTCGGCCAAAGTCAGCGTTGTCCTAGGGCATTGCATTTAAGTGGGCTCCAGGCCCAATGCAAAGGTTTTTCTTCTTGATCTTTACTTGTGGTCGGCCTAACAAAATTGAATCCTGAAATGAGTATAAAAGGACATCAAGGCCTCTCATTTTGACATTCAAGAGCATTCATTATTATTCATGACTATCCATTTTATGTGCAATCAATCTATATTATTGGTGATTTAAAGAGCAAGCACAATCAAGATAATTGAGGATTTCAATTCAAGATTTGAAGGAAAGCATCCAATTCAACATCTCGAAGTCCCCATCCATTAAAGAAAAGGGAATGCTCTCTCATTGATGTAAATTTCTCTCCCATGATGTTCAAGTAAAGGAATTTTCAATCAAGCAAGAAGATCCATTCCTCTTCTCCATTCAAGATTTCAAGCATACACTCATTCTAGATCTAGGATTAGAAAGTGTAGATCCATACATTTTTTAGAAGGCGTCCTTTATTGTAAAATACATTCCAAACAAACATTAAAAGCATCTCCGTGGATTTTACTAATTTCTACATCCATCCATGAGGGTTTTTCATGTAAGGTGAATCTGACATTTATCATTTTTACATGACTTTCCTTATGCAATTTCTATTTCATTTCAAGATTTATTCCTATACATGGGATTGACCAAGGCAAGTCCCTTCCCACAACCTTTTTCCCCTTCTTTTGGTGCGCAAGAACAGGTTTTTAGAGTTTCAAATCCAAATTTTGGGAGTTAAAGAACCATTGGTAGATCCTTCACAGATTTCATCATATTCAGAGTCTCTAGGAAAAGGTCAAATGTTTTGGACAAGGTTGAGTTTTGGTTGAAATAGTCCTTTGGATCTAGAATTTTCACAGTCAGAAGTTGCAGGTGTCAAAGTGCCAGATCTAGAACTATTTCTAATTTTGATAGTTTTGTGACAGTTAAAACTAGATTTGAAGTTTACTCCTCTTCTCCTAGCCTCAAGGTGAGTTCATTCCTCCCCTTTTCATAGTTCACTTAATTGTATACATCAAAACTGATATCACATCTTGTTAATTGTCTTTTCCTTTGATTTTTTTCATAGATTTGCATATCATATACATTTTGACATTAAAGGAACCCCTCTCCAAATCACAGTCCATCCTCAAATCTAGATCTTACATTAGCACCCCTTCATCCTTTTGGGTTGTGCTTATCTAATTTGGGTTTGAGTGTGATCCTTTGGGGGTGTTCATAATGTATTATATCCCCTTCATCCATTTGATTTGATGAGTGATCTTCCTCCATAGCATTTCTCACCATTTCATATGATATACCAACCAATATGATGCATGAAAGTGACATAACCTCCTATTATTGAACTCTGTAGTGTATATTTAGAAACGAAATACTTTGCATGTATACAAAAATTCAATATAATGAAAATGTTCATCCTCCTCTATTCCCCTCTATAAGATATTTTTGCAAATAAAAATTGGAGATGTGCACACATCACTATAAACCATCCCAAAACTTTGATCAACCAAGAAAAAATCTAATTCGGTAATTCTTCCATGAAAACTACAAATTTGTAAGTAGTAGCATCCTACTTCATGTTAAGGAGTGGACAAAACAAAAAGACCTTGCAACTATTTCAAACCTCGTTTCCTTTTAAATGAATATATGTGCATGTTTTTTAGGGTAGGTTCTTCTTATATTTAAATGCCAACAAAATCCAACTTGCATGCATCTTCCAGCTGGGGAATCGAATGAAAGGGTGTTGTAACAACTCTTCCTTCCGTTGAACCCCAAATTGAGCTATGAGACAAGGATTAAAAATAAATAAAAATAAACCCTTGGTTGCAATGATAATGTGCTGATGTTAAAGAAGAATATCTAAAAATAACCAAACCCTAAGGAGGATGACTATTCCATTTAAAGCTCTAACTCCTTTATGATAAATTTTATTCTTCTCATGAAACATGGCTTATGAAACTATCAAAGCATAAAAATATTTAAAGATTCCTTCCCAAGATAACGTGGTCTATGAGGTAATTGATTTGAAAGTCATGAAAATGATAGTAAATAAAGAAGAGGTAGATGAGCATGACATCTTAGGTTGGATTTTAAGAACAAAATGCCAAGAAGATAAAAGAAAACCATAAAAACCATGAGAGAAACCATAAATTTATGCCATAATTTGGTGGGCCAATGAGACAAAACTTGGGGATATCTAAGGCTATGAACATCGTCATAAACCCAAATAAGTAGGTTAAAGGAATTATTATTGAACCTAGAATTTTTAACCGACAACATAGAAAAGAGCCACTCTACTAAAGGATATTCCAATCATTTATAAACTAGGAAAGAAAGAAGTCATTTGATAAGAGACTCACAAATTGTTGTATAGAATAAAAATATCAAGTGCCTTAGATTATTGGAAATTAGTTAAAATTTAGGCCAAACCACATAATAAAATAACTCTTACGAGTCTAGCACATTCCTTCTCTTTGGAAAGGTACCATACAACTAATATATTTTCATATAGAGGTGATTAAATTTGACATAGAAATAAATAAAGAACCAGTAATGAAGATTCCTCTATGAACTAGTAAGTTCCCTCTACACAAATGCTTTTGTATGGGAAAGAAAACTATAAAAGGTGTGTTATGTTTTATGTTTTTCCTTCTACATAAAACACTACATGTTCCATTTGAAACAAGCAATGATGGAAAAGATCGAGAAAATTCTCACTCAAAGGAGCGTTAGGTTGATTTTCAATAAATGGATAATAATTGTTCTAATCATATGAGGATAATATGTCATGAAAACTTTGTTGGAGATTTGTCTTTGAGCCAATGGTTAAGTGTATGTTTTTCATTGATGACAACATATAGTATGCAGCAGTGTCCTGTATGTAATTCTCAATATGGATATGTTGGAGCCTTGCACATTTATTTTTATGTTGTAGACATATTCATTATACTATGTCCATAGACGTAGATTCAATTGTGCAGTTGAAGTTGAGTTGTGATAATCTATTTGCCAGCTACAGTTTCAGGAGATTGTTTATTAAGAGACGACAGTATTAATATTATTTCTTCAATTGTGCCTATCATTTGGATATGTGTGTTTGGATTTGTGTTTACTTATAAGTTCAAAATGTTTGGTTAAGAGCGCTTAACGTGTTTCATCTAGAGAGTGAAGTTGGAGTTAAATTGGTGAAGTCGACTGTGTGAAGCGACGCATCTACTCATCTTGAGTTGCGTGGTTCTATTTGTGTTTTGTGCTTAGTTGGCCGACAAAGAAGTTGTTGAAGAGTTTCCGACAAGGTGAATTGAGCATATCTTTGGAGGAGGATACTTATAGTAGATCATTTGTGGTTTCCATGAGTGGAAAAGTGGAAACAGAAGCAGAGAAGAATGTTTGATGTATTGGGCCAGTAAAGCTATATCATCCATTAGTTGAATATCTATGTGAAGCAGAAGAGAGTGTATAAAATTCATTGGAACTGATCAAGTACAGCAGGTCTAATCCATAGTTCAATATTAGATATAGTGTATATCTGTTGTGCAGAAGGTTGCAGCCTTCATCATTTGAGCAGCGTGCTCATGGATAGTATTTCCTCACCTCTAACAGGGTTATTTGTAAAAGACTCCTAACAAGGTCTGGCCTTTGACCAGGTCACTGTACTTAATGCATTGTAAATATCAACTCCTAACAGGGTTGTAGGATCTTCTAATAGGGATCATTATACACTAGTGTAGTTCTTTGTGGGTGTTAATTCCCACCGGGGTTTTTACCTATTTTGGGTTTCCCTATAACCAAAATTGTGGTGTTATAATCAGTGTTATCTTGTTGTGTTTATGCTTAATTTTATTCTATACTTAATTGGATAAATAATTCAATCTTGTAGATAACGGATTCACCCCCCCCCCTCATTTATCTCTTGGGACTATTCCTAACAATTAGTATCAGAGCCAAGTGCCTTGGAGAGAAATTTTAACAGATTAAGGTTGATTAGATGGTGTACTTTAAAAAAGAGAGTCCTAAGTTTGATGGAGAAAATTATCTTGACTGGAAGAACAAAATGATAACACATTTGCAGTGCATTGGTTTTGAGATTTATGAAGTAGCTACTCAAAATGTTGATGTTCCTTCTTTAAAAGACCTTGTAGAAGAAGATTATATTGTTAAACAAAAGGAATTATTCACCCAAAATGCAATTTTCAAAGAAGCCCTTATAAGTGCCTTATCTGACAGTGAGTTTTCTGAGATTAAGAAAGTAGATAGAGCCTATACAATATGGAAGTATCTAGAAGACATGTTTGAAGGAGATATCCAAGCAAAGAATGTGCACAGAAAGACATGGAAGAAAAGATATAACAATTTAGAGATGCTACCTAAAGAAAACATCAGAGCATACAATCAAAGGATTAATGAAGCAGTTGCAGGAATTAGAAACAATGGTGGAGAAATTTCAGAGGAAGAAATAATGGATAAATTGATGACTACACTGACAGCAGATTATGAGAGCAAGATAAACATCTTAGATGAGACTGTGCAATTTTTGAAAGACTTCAAGAGAGAGACCTTGATCAGAAAAATTTCAGCATTTGAGATATCAAAATTGAAGACAGAACCTAAAAGTGAAACAGCCTTCAAAGCCTCAATCCATGGTAAGAAATATTTAAACAATTCTGATAATCTTGATAAGAAAGATGAGGATAAAGAACTAGAAGAATTCATTTCTATGATCGCTAAGAAATAAAGAAAAGGAAAAGGAAAATATGAAGGACAGTTACCATTCAAATGCTTTTCATGCAACAAGGTTGGTCATTTTGCATCTAAGTTCCCTACAAGAGTCAAGAAGCACAAGACCAATTTCAAGCCTAAATATACAAAGATATGCTACTATGTTGAAGATTGAGTGACAGATGAAGATTTAGGAGAAGACAAAATTGGATTCATTGCAATTGAAGATATGGAAAAAATGTTTGTTGAAATGGACATTGAAGATGAAAAGAGAGCACAAGAGTTGGCATTAATTTCCCAAGAAGACATCAGAAAAGATTGGATCATTAACAAGGGGTGTTCACATCACATGACAGGAGAAAAAGATAGATTTTTACATTTGGATAAGTACAATGGTGGTATGGTTATATTTGGAGACAACACTCCTAATCCTATCATAGGTAGAGGAGATATCACTTTAGATGGAAAGAATGACACTGATGATGTTTTGTATGTTGATGGTTTACATCATAACCTACTGAGTGTTGGACAGTTGCTTGACAAAGGATATCAGTTGGAATTCAAAAACAACAAGTGAATCATTAATAAAAAAGGAGTTATGATTGCATCAGGTTCAAAGACTAAAGGTAATTTTTTTAGCTCAATTCTGAAGCAAGTTGTTTTGTTGCAAAAGTCAATGACAGTTGGTTATGGCACAAAAGATTATGTCATATCAATTTTGACAATATAGTAAAGATAAGAAATGTAAAGGCAGTAAGAGACCTTCCTAGTATTGCAAGACCATTTGATACTATGTGCAGGGAATGTGTGATGGGAAAGCATGTAAGGAACTCATTCAGAAGTAAACAAAACTTAACAGAAAAAAAATTTGATCTAGTGCATACAGACTTATGTGGACCTACTCAAAAAATGTCATACTATGGTGAAAGGTAATTTATTCTGTTTGTTGATGATTATTCCAAAATGATGTGGGTTGCATTCTTAAAAGATAAATCTGAAGCATTTGAGAAGTTCAAAATAGTCAAAGCTAAAGTTGAAAATGAATCTGGATTAAAGATAAAATGTCTGAGATCAGATAGGGGAGGATAGTTCACCTCTGAAAAATTTTATGAGTATTGCAAAGAACATGGGATAAAAAGATAGCTAAGTGCACCTAGAACCCCTCAGCAAAATAGAATTGCAGAAAGAAGAAATAGGATCATACTTGAAATAGCACGCACTATCATGATTGAAGGAAAATTTGCACACACCTATTGGAGAGAAGAGATCAATACTACAGTCTATACTATCAACAAAATTTAATTAAGGCTAGGTGCAAACAAGACACCTTATGAACTTTGGTTTGGGAATGTACCTATAGTAAAATACTTAAAAATATTTGAAAGCAAGTGTTACATCAAGAGAGATGATAGTGTTTCCAAGTTTGATGCTAGAACCGATGAAGGTATTTTTCTTGGTTACTCTACCAAAAGCAAAGCTTATAGATGTTTTAACTTGAGATTGAAGAAAATCATTGAAAGTACACATGTGAAGATTGATGAGAAGTTTATGATTCAAGAGAGATACTATGATTATGAACCTATGATTGAAGATGAACCAAGACCTATCAGTAAAGAAATAGTTATTGAAGAAATGTTTGACTGCATTGATGCATCATGCAATGACCTTGAACCAAGTGAAGAGGAATCATAGATAATAGATGAGAATGTCACACCTAAAGTTCCAAAATTCACATCTAAATATCATTGAAAAGTAGATATCATTGGAGATCAGAGCAGTAAAGTTATGACAAGCTCTAGAGCAAAATGTTTAATAGTTGATGAAGAGGTATGTTTACTTTCACAAATTGAACATTTAAGTGTTGAAAATGCATGTAATGATTTAGATTAGTAGAAAGAAATGAAAGAAGAGTTAGATCAGATAATTAAGAATGACACATGGGAATTAGTCCCTAGACCTTGTGACAAAAATGTGATTGGAACCAAGTGGATATGCAGAAACAAGATGAATGAACATGGTACACTGGTAAGAAACAAAGCAACACTGGTATGTAAAGGATATGTGTAGAGAGAAGGTATTGATTACTCTGATACATTTTCCCCTGTGAGCAAACTAGAAACTATAAAATTGTTTTTAGCTTATGCAACATTCAAGAGCTTTAAAGTATATCAGATGGATGTCAAGTTAGCATTCCTGAACGGTGACTTGAAGGAAGAATTCTACATAGAACAGCCTGAAGGATTTAGTTTATTAGACAAACCTAACATGGTATGTAGACTAAAGAAATCCCTCTATGGACTTAAGAAATCCCCTAGAGCATAGTATGAAAGAATAGATGGTTATTTGATAAAGATCAGATTCAAGAAAGGAGCAGCAGATTGTAACTTATTCATAAGAGAGACACTTGAAGGATTATTACTTGTTGTTATTTTTGTTGATGACAATGCTTTTGGTGGTAATGACAAGCTTAGTGCAGATTTTTCTAAAGAGGTGTAGAGCGAGTTTGAAATGAGCATGATTGGACCTATCAAATACTTTTTGGGATTAAATGTACAATAGATAGACATAGGTATATTCATTAATCAGTCTAAGTATGTGAAAGAAATATTGAATAAATTCAAGATGGAAGACTACAAGCCAGTAATCACCCCCATGATAACAGGAAGAAAGCTTTCTAAAGATGATGATTCTACAGCAGTTGACAAGACACTATACAAGTCTATGATTGGAAAACTCATATATCTTACTCAATCTGGACCAGATATTTCTAATGTAGTTGGCATTGTTGGAAGATTTGCAGTTGAACCTGAACAAAATCACTTAATGGCAATAAAAAGAGTATTCAAATACTTAAAAGGGACTATAAAATATGATTTGTGGTATCCTACTCAGAGAATGTAGAACTTCGTGTATATACAAATGCAGATTAGGCAGGTTGTGTTGATGACAGAAAGAGTACCTCAGGAGGAGCAGTATTTCATGGAAACAGATTAGTTACTTGGACAAGCAAGAAGCAAAATTGTATTTCTCAGTCAACAGCAGAAGTAGAGTATGTAGCAGCAGCATTAAATTGTTCTACAATTGTTTGGATCAAGCTAATGATGAAATACTTTGGAATTCAAATTGATTATCCTATTTTTATTCATTGTGACAATACTAGCACTATCAATATGTCAAAGAACCATGTGATGCATGCAAAGACAAAACACATTGAAATAAAATATCATTTTCTAAGAGAGAAAGTTGCAGATAAAGAAGTAAAATTGGATTATGTGAGCACTAAAGAACAGTTAGCAGAAATATTCACAAAGCCTTTACCAAAAGATACTTTTGAGTATCTCAGGGAGAAGCTCGGATTAATTCCCTTCCCTGAGTCTGATTAGAATTTGCAGTAAGTGCATCAGTCCTTGGTGATTGATGAATGGTTGACTACTCTACCTCAAAAGTAGTACCTGTGCTTTTTTTTTTTGGCATCCTTTGCCCTTGATGTCAAAGGGGGATTATATAATCTAGGGGAGTATACAGTCATGAAAAATCAAATGCAGTATAAGGAGATGCAGCAATTAAGGGGAGTTTTTGTTGAGAATATTGAGAAGATTATAAAAAGAAATAATACTTTTGGATTGATAGTGTTTTTCATATCATATGTTTCCATCAATGTCAAAGGGGGAGATTGTTGGAGATTTGTCTTTGAGCTAGTGGTTGAATGTATGCTTGTCATTAATGACAACATATAGTATGCAGCAGTGTCATGTATGTAATTCTTAGTATAGATAAGTTGGATCCTTGCATGTTTATTTTTATGTTGTAGACATATTCAATATTCTATGTCCATAGATGCAGATTCAATTGTGCATTTGAAGTTGATTTATGATAATTTATTTGCCAGTTACAGTTTCAGGAGATTGTTTACTAAGAGCCGACAGTATTTATATTGTTTGTTCAATTGCGCCTATCATTTGGATATGTGTGTTTGGATTTGTGTTTACTTATAAGTTTAGAATGTTTGGTTAAGAGTTCTTAACGTGTTTCATCTATAGAGTGAAGTTTGAGTTAAATTGGTGAAGCCGACTGTGTGAAGCGATGTGTCTACTCATCTTGAGTTATGCGGTTCTATTTGTGTTGCATGCTTAGTTAGCTGACAAAGATGTTGTTGAAGAGTTTCCTTCAAGATGACTTGATCATATCTTTGGAGGAGGATACTTATAGCAGATCATTTATGATCGCCATGAGTGGAAAAGTGGAAACAGGAGAAGAGAAGAATGTTTGATGTATTGGGCCAGTAAAGCTATATCATTCATGAGTTGAAGATCTTTGTGAAGAAGAAGAGAGTGTATACAATTCACTGGAACTGATCAAGATAGCAGGTCTAATTCATAGTTTAATATCAGATATAGTTTATATCTATTATGTTGAAGGTTGCAGCCTTCATCATTTGAGCAGTGTGCTCATGGACAGTGTGTCCTCACCTCTAATGGGGTTATTTGTAAAAGACTCCTAACAGGGTCTGACCTTTGACCAGGTCACTATACTTATTGCATTGTAAAGATCAACTCCTAACATGGTTGTAGGATCTTCTAACAGGGATCATTATACACTAGTGCAGTTCTTTGTGGGTGCTAATTCCCACTGGGGTTTTTACCTATTTTGGGTTTCCCCATAACCAAAATTATGGTGTTATAGTCTATGTTATCTTGTTGTGTTTATGCTTAATGTTATTCTATACTTAATTGGATAAAGAATTGAACCTTGTAGATAATTGATTCACCCCTCTGAAGGCATTATATTTTGTCATTAGTATGCTTAGAGAAAAACATGATCTGCACCATCGGTTTACCCTACATCGACAGATAGGGCACAGCACTATCTGATGCCAATGTTACCCGAAAAACACTGTTAAGTGTTACTCGATGACAAAAGGATAAATGATACTCGATGAGTAACAACAGTGCTGCCCAACAAGACATCAAAGAGAGGAACCCAATAGATACAGGGAACCTGACGATCAGTTCGATCAAGGAATGCCAACAGACTACAAGTTCAAACCAACAACCAAGAACCAACAGTCAGTTACATCCCGCAAAAAGTGGATCTGACTTTCCACGTCAGATAAATCACTAAAGTTGTATTTATAACTTCTTGATTTGATTTTAAATCCATTATGTGTGGAGGAAGCAATGTAATCTTTATTGTTTTAAATCATTTTACTATTTTAAAACATGCAAACTAAAGATCAAGGTCAAGTTGTAAACCTTAGATCTGAGAGTTAACATTGTAAATCATGAATTCCAAAATAGGTCAAAATATTTGTATAAATAGGTGCTCAATCCATTGAGAATAAGAGTTGTTCAATGAGGATAGTAGCCACGCAGAGCAACTAAAGACCAGACAGAGAATTCATGTAGTAGAACACAAACATATTCAAATCAGCTTTCAAGAATAGAATAGAGGCTACCGACAAGCAGAGAAAAGGTATTCATCAATCACTTAAGGTGATATTATCATTATAAAGGTTTTAATGGATCTGTAAATCAGCAATAGTAGATTGCATACAGTCAGGTCAACATTTGTACTCATTCTAACAAGTGTAGTATGCTAATGAAATCCTTTCAAGAAAGGTGGGCTTAACCGTCCTATTGTAAATCTCATAACTGAGTGCACACTTAAATCAGTGTTGCTAAATCTCTTAACAGAGTAGATCTTAACAGGTCTCCACCTTAATATTCTTAATAGGGTAGATCATCAAAAGTGATCAAATTTTAAGCCTTAACTGGCTCCCTTCCATTCTACAGATAGTGAAATTTTGTGGGTGCCATCCCCACCGTAGTTTTTACTTCCTAACAGGAGTTTTCTGCGATACCATATCTTGTGTTATGTGTTTGTCAATTTCATGAATGTTTCTATGAATGATTGAAAACTATTAAAGCTTGTGAACAAACAATATATGCATAAGAAAGAATGATAGTAATGGTTGGTAAATCAGAATTGAATGATCATTAACGATGAATTGAGTAAAGTGTTAAAAGTTTTAGAGGTATTGATTCACCCCTCCCCTCTTAGTACTACTTCCTATTAAGTCCAACAATTGGTATCAGAGCTAAGTATCTTCTTGAAAAGCTTAAAGGCTTAAGAGCAAAGATCATACAATGGAGAAGTACAAACTTGATAAGAATATTGAGAACAAAAATCTTGAGATACAGATGTTCTATGAGAAATATAAAGAAGCAAGAATCAAAATGAGAGTTTTTGGATGAAAGAAAAGGTATGGCTACCAAGAACAATGAAAAAGACTATCAGGAAGAAGAGAATTCAGATTTATTTAAATCTTTAGGATCAAATACAAGTAATGTATCAGATACATTAGAAGAGAACATCACAAATCTAAAGGAGATCAACCTACATCTGACAGAGCAAATAAAGATACTACAAATTGGTCAAGAGACCCAGATGGTAAGAATGATTGATGTGATGAGTTCTGCCAGACAAGTTGAAATAGAAAGAACACTTGTTGTTGATGATAGAAGGAAGATTTTAGAGAAACTACAGGAAAAGGAAATAGAAATTCAAAGGCATGTTGAGCATCACCATGATCTCATAAATCATATTATCCTTATGAGTCAAGAAGAAAATAGAATAAATGTGGAACTCATTGAGAGAATACAGATTATCGGTGAACTAAGAGAAGAAAATGAAAAGTTAAAGCATGAGGTTATAATTCAGCGACAACATAATGAGATTATCAGAAAGGCTGAAGAAAGAAATAAAAGAATGGATGACTTTCTTGAAGGACAATGAAGAGTCATCAACAACAGTGGTATATGCTTTACCAAAAATGGAGAATCATCAAATCCAAAGAATGTCTACGAAAATCCAAGACAAAGGAAGCAAACATGCAAGCACTATGGAAAGCAAGGGCACACATCAAATACATGCAGAGGTAAAATGAAAGGTACTCCTAAATCTTCATCTACATCTTCATTCATAGGATTCTATTATAAATGTAACAAGAAAGGACACAAGGCTTATGAATGCAAGAGCAAGATAGAAAAGCCAAAGAAGGAAACCTACATGGATAAATATTGTCCTACATGCAAGATGAATGGGCACACATCTAAAGAATGCTAGAAAAAGAAAAGGCAAGCATGGAATCCAAAAGGTAAAGAAGTTCCTTATCAGCCAAAGAGAATTGGTAATCAATATGTATGGGATTACAACACTTGGACAAACTGTATAGCATGTGGCAGATATGGTCACATTGCTGCAAACTACATGAGAGCATGGACAAAAAGGTCTAGAGGCTAGTCAAACCCCAAAATGGCATGCTTACACTATCATAAAGTTGGTCATCTCAAGAAAGATTGCAAAGATAGATTGACAGAAACAAGCACATATCCCAATGGTAACACCATAGAAGATATCCAGAGGGCAAGAGACAAAATGTGGATAAAAGCTTCAAGCAATGATGAAGCTGGACCAAGAAATACAAATGGTGATACCCCATCTAATGGATCTGGTGACACCACCAACCCCACTTAAGTTGAACAAGTAAGTATGGAACTGCACTATACCAAGTTATATTTTGCATCAGTTCCATTATATAAATTGATAGATAATCAAAATCTGCATGAATCAAAGATGCATACTACTTTACTTGTTACTAATCTAAGAAAGCAACATCGTCGGTAAACACTTACTGAAAATCATCGGTGAACACAATGATGAGTTATTCACACTTACCAAAAATTGTCGGTCAACTAGTAAAAATGGTAAACTACCAGTATAACCCAATGACCATCGGTAAGAAAGCAAAATTAAGAAGTGGTCGTAACAGAATACCAATATTCGTCGGTAAAATCAAAAGGTTAACAGCTGACTAAAGCAACATGTCTTTGCCGATGATGATTTGAAATATCCTCCCAATGAAACTCATCTTCACATCCTGAAGATTTGTTGAGCATTTATTGCAAAGACTTAGGTCAAAAAGTCTATAAATAGTCGATGGGACAACTTCATTTTTACCCGCGATTTGAAGAGAAAGCAGAGCAACATCAAAGTGATTCAAGAACAAAAATTAGAAGCGTCTAAAAATTGATTTAGTATAACAAATAATATATTCCTCATCGCCATTGTGAATTGAAGTAAGTACCAAAGACATCAAAATATTTATGTTATTGTTTTGTCAAGAAAAGCCCTAAATTCAAGAAAACCCTAAGTACTTGAAAACAATGGCAACTACATCAAGAACTGCTAAGTTGAAAAATGAAAAGAAGAATGTGATGAAACTAATCAAGAACAGCACATGTATAGAACCTAAATACAATATCTTTCTAGAGATTACATCGAAACATGATGAAGCTGGCGCATTTTAAAAAATCATGCCTAGGGTTTTGCTCATAGAAGATGTTAGGTATTATATTCACTGTAAGATCACAGAAATAGGTGATTTAGAAATGGATGAAGCTTATAAGAAGCTATGTGATGCTGAGGGAAATCTGAAAGAAGAACACAAACACTTGGAGGTCAAAGGGTTAACTAATGCCCTACATTTTCTGAGGGAATTCAAGACAGAATGGATTAAGATTGTCTTGAGCAGGATGCATGACAACAAACTATGGCTACACAAACCCAAGCAAATAACAAAGGATGTTCTTCATATTTTCACTGGTTATTCAATAACCAACAAGCCTAGGGTAGACAAACATCCATCCATGAAAGAAGTTAAAAAACTCACCAATGCAGAAGGAGACAATAGAGGTCTCAAGGTAAACACAATCACCAACGAAGAGTTGAAATTTGGTGCACGTGTTATTGGTTAGAAAAATTTCTAGGCTAGCAGATAGAACAGCATTTCTGCAACAGTAGTAAGCATAGCATACAAGATTGTAACAAAGGGAATTTAGATGGATCTATGTGAGATCCTACTAAAACAACATGATGAAAATATGATCAAAATCAGGTCTTCAAAGAGCAACACATGTAAGTTTGGATCACTTATTATGTGTATATTTTTCTATTTTCAAGAATACTTTCCTTCAGTAGGAAAATTTCTATGGGACTCTACCAAACAAGTAACCCAATAGAATAGTGAACTCATTAAGTCACTAGGAGACAACTTTGAGTCTGTAATGTCTACATACTTCCTTGAATTCAAGGAAAAGATGATGGAAATAACTAGGATACCTAAGCAACTGGTTGAAAAGCACAAAGATGAAATATGTTTCATGGAAGACATGGACTTCACACACATCAAACCAATTATACCAAGAATAGCTTGGTTATCATCATTAGACTATGAGATCAATATTGATCTAGCTACAAGTGCAATTGAGGCACTACTCAATGAGCCCATTGATAAGAAACAACCAAGGTTTGGTACATATGAGGAGGCCAAATCTAAGATAAAACATGGCCTAGAAGTCAAGAAGACTATAAACAAGAAAGATAAAATGGTCAAGAATCTCAAGAAGATTTATCGGTTACTGAAGAGGAAGAGCAGGATCAACAGGAGGAAATTGATGAACAGGGAAACACCGGTAAAGAACTAGAAGAAAGGAAATCAGATATATAGGCTACTAAATCTGATACACCTCCATCTCCACCTCCTCCAAAGAAGCATCGAACAAGAAGTCAAACTATTGCAGCCGATACAACACCACTTAAGAAAGGTCAAGTAAGGACCTATATAAGGAAGTAGCTAGCAAAAAGAAAAAAATAGAAACCTATCAAAACCACACCACCAAAGAAGAGAAAAAGGCTTGTCAGGACATAGGCTGACTTGGACGACACCAAAGATGATGAACCAGATGTAGTAAAGAAGAACTTCAGGAACCAAACGGTAGATGAAGCTACCAAATCAATTGCTACCCATGGCACAATGACTGATAAAAAGATCAAGCAGTGGGATACACTGAATCTAGAGGATCAGAATAAGATACAGGAAGCAGTCATAAAACCAATGATTAAAAACAAGTGTGCCCCTGCTAAATTTGTGAATCAAATACCTAAAAATATAGGTAAAATGATATACCAACAGTGGTCATATGCCTTGAAAATAGAAAGAGAAGCAAGAGAAATAATTCTTATGAGACTGATGCCACCTGAATCCAAGTTTGAAGAAATACAAGAAGTATTAAAGAAGCACTCAAGCAAGTTTGTAGCCAAAATAAGGGCTTACAAAGTACTAGAGAGCAAGTTCATAGAATTGGATTCAATGATAGAGACCAAATGGAGACATCTCCTGGATCTACCAGTAGATTCAAAAAGTGTTGAGAAGAAATTACTTCTCACAAACACACCTCATAGAGAGGAGACAGATAATGCAAGTCCTCAGCATATTGCTCTGGACAATCAAGAAAGTGATGATGAGCCTATCAACTTAGATATAGGCATGGATGATAATATCATAGATATCACTCATTATGATTCTGAAAATGATCCAAAGAAAAAATATGATGTGATATTTATCACACTCAAGGATCAACAAAGCCATCAAATCCTAAAGACATCAGATGACAAGATAGTTGACATTGCTGATGAGAAAATGCAGGACAAATCAATCTTGCATCCACTTGTGCAAGACCCTGCAAAAAATATACAAAAGGATGAGGATGTCACTGCTAACAAGGCACTAACTGACGAGTAGGACATCAATGTTGACAAAGCCCAAGCAAAAACTCAAAGTAACATGCCTGTCCTAATGAAGGCAATAAACATACTAGAGGGCAATGAAGGATCAAATGAGAAAGAGACAAGCACACCCAAAGACAAGGGTGATGAAGAAGCCAAAGGGACAAAAGATACTACTATAGAGCAAGCTGCAACCAATGATCAGAAGAATGCTTCTACTGATCAAAGTAAGGAAAACACTCAAAAGGAAATAGGGGACAAGCCTTCAGAGAAAGGTGAAGAAGAAAAGAAGGATGAGATTGAAAAGAAAATCGAAGCACATTCTGTAGAGACACCCAAGGTTAATGAAGAGACATCTTCACATAACTGGCAGGTGCCCACAGAGCAGAAAACACAAGATGCTTCATCAACAAAACCTTCCCCAAGCAATTCAGAGTGAACACGTGAACTAGCTATGGTAGTTCATACATCGGTATCCCCTCAAATCTCAAAAAGGAAGAAAGGAAAGAATAAGAATCCAGTAACTTTGGATGAAATCATTGAGATTCCAATCTGTGATCCAAGAACATTAGATTCGATAGCAGTGACAAAGTATGCAAAGTTATGTGAGAGAAAGGCCATTAAAGACAAGATAAAAAGAGCGGCAAAAGAGGCCAAGGTACTGGAAGTAGCAAGAAATATACTTCAAGAAATTGTACCAGACATAAACATTGATCAACAAACTCCAATCATTGATCAACTAGTCACACTCACAGATGTAATAACATCTCAGAATACAGATGCTGATAAAACAATTCAAGAGATACTTGAACAAAAATATGAACTCAAGCTCGCAGAGAAGTTAAGCCAAGAAGTTGCACTGAAAAAGGTCAAGCTATCTGAATAGATAAATACAATTGACCCAATTTTATCAGAATATGTTATCTTAATCAAGAAATTGTACACTTTAGATCAACTCACTAAGGAGTATACCGAAAAGATAGAAAAAAATAGATGTTGATCTTTAGTCCAGTGCACAGAATCTAGCCACCACCGAAGAAGCACTTAAATTGCACAATCAACAAATCATATAGACTAGGAAATAGAGACAGGACATTCAGTTTGTGGAGATGAAATACAGAGATGAGTTCAATGAGCTACAAGTTAAGCTCTTATCGACACTTACACTCCTACAACAAAATATGACATGGGCAAGTACTCTAATTGCCACCCCTGAAATGTCTATCCTAGATAGCATTTATGATATGCACGCCATACTAGAGTTGCAACACATGGCCCTAAAATAGTTGAAAGAACAATGGGAGAAACTAGTGGAAGATATCAAATTTACCCATTCTAATGTCTTTGACACATTGTAAGTTACACAATTTTGGCATATTGTAAGTTGTACATTTTTGTCATCAATATCAAAGAAAGGGGGAATTTGATATTACATCGCCTCAGTTAAAAGAGGAAATCATATGTATAGTGGAAGAAAGGGGAAATAATGTACACTCAGAGAATAGATAGTATACATGTACATATACATACACTACTCTGATGCACACATTAAGGGGGATTCATATTATGACAAGGATATAAACATGGTGTAAATATTTCAGTATTATGCACATATCAGTTTTTGATACTAATGTCAAAGGGGGAGATTGAAGGCATTATATTTTTTCATTAGTATACTTAGATAAAAACATGATCTGCACCATCGGTTTACCCTACACTGACAGATAGGGCACAGCACTATCCGATGCCAATGTTACCCGACAAACACTGTTAAGTGTTACCTGATGAAAAAAAGATAAATGATACCCGATGAGTAACAACAGTGTTGCCTGACAGTATAGCAAAGAGAGGAACCCAACAGATACAAGGAACCCGATGATCAGTTCAATCAAGGAACACTGACAGACTACAATTTCAAATTGACAACCAAGAACCGACAGTCAATTACATCTCGCAAAAAGTGGATCTGACTTTCCACGTCAGATAAATCACTGAAGTTGTATTTATAACTTCTTGATTTGATTTTAAATCCATTATGTGTGGAGGAAGCAATGTAATATTTATTGTTTTAATTCATTTTACTATTTTAAAACATGCAAACTAAAGATCAAGGTCAAGTTGTAAACCTTAGATCTGAGAGTTAACATTGTAAATCATGAATTCCAAAATAGGTCAAAATACTTGTATAAATAGGTGCTCAATCCATTCAGAATAAGAGTTGTTCAATGAGGATAGTAGCCACGCAGAGCAACTAAAGGCCAGACAAAGAATTCATGCAGTAAAACACAAATAGATTCAAATCAGTTTTCAAGAATAGAATAGAGGCTATCGACAAGCAGAGAAAAGGCATTCATCAATCACTTAAGGTGATATTATCATTGTAAAGGTTTTAATGGATCTATAAATCGACAATAGTAGATTGCATATAGTTAGGTCAATATTTGTACTCATTCTAACAAGTGTAGTACACTAATGAAATCCTTTCAAAAAAGGTGGGCTTAACCGTCCTATTATAAATCTCATAACTGAGTGCACACTTAAATCAGTGTTGCTAAATCTCTTAACAGAGTAGATCTTAACAGGTCTCCACCTTAATACTCTTAACAGGGTGGATCATCAGAAGTGATCAAATTGTAAGCCTTAACTGGCTCCCTTCCATTATGCAGATAGTGAATTTTTGTGGGTGCCATCCCCACCGCAGTTTTTACTTCCTAACAGGATTTTTCTGCGATACCATATATTGTGTTATGTGTTTGACAATTTTATGAATGTTTCTATGAATGACTGAAAACTATTAAAGCTTGTGAAAAAAAAATATTCATAAGAAAGAATGACAGTAATGGTTGGTAAATCAGAATTGAATGATCATTAATGATGAATTGAGTAAAGTGTTAAAAGTTTTAGAGGTACTGATTCACCCCTCCCCTCTCAGTACTACTTCCCATTAAGTCCAACACCCTCCCCCCCCCCCCCCNCAGTACTACTTCCCATTAAGTCCAACACCCTCCCCCCCCCCCACCCACCCCCCTCCCCGCCCCCCTCTCGGTTATCTCTTGGGACTATTCCTAACAAACTCTTCTATCAAGAAACATGATAGAAAAATGTGTTTTTAAACAAAATGAGGCTATGATGAAAACATAATATATTTTAGTGCAAAGGACCAAAAATTATTAAAATCTACAAGTAAAATTCATTAAAATCTACAAGTAAAATTTATTAAAATCTACAAATCACAATATTAAATATTTCTTTATCTCACATTGTGGAGAGGGGGGAAATTTCTTGTCATTATAAATAAGTAGGGCTATAAACTGTATCCAATTAAATTTTGTAAAATATTTTTATTATCATTTTTTTTTTCTTTTTTGTCATTATTGTCATGATTAGTCTCATTGCTATTATACTGATGTTATATATCAATCATTTACCAACAAGAATTGAAAACAAATTTTTCATAAATGGTGCCATGCAATGAGAAACTCCATCAAATTCAACTACTCAAAATGGAAGTGCTAACCATATAATTGTCAAAACCATCAATCATGTGCTCGGAAACATTTTTCACTTGATTCAAAAATGATAATTTTGTTTGTTTATACTACTCACTAGAATTAAAAAAATGGTCATGAGATGAATAATGAGTCTAAATAAATTTCCAATTAACCTTATCATAAATTACAAAATGAATTCCAAATATGGAATGCATTGGATAAGTGTTTGACATGTGCTAACAACAGTGGCTTATGTTTTATAAAAATACATTCCAACGTTGTCTTGTCAACTCGGGCCAGTCTTTTATAACAATGCAGTGATCTACCTCTTATAATAATGACCTATATTTTATGATAGTGTCATCATATAAAATAATGGCATGTCTTTATAAAAATGAAGATCTATCTATTATAGCTAGAAAGCTTATTATTTCATCATATGTTGTAGTCTTAGCAAGTAAAGAGTTTGTATGATCATAGTTAGTCGTACAATAGAACATGCAAATAATTTTTATAACACAATGCCTCCTATCACACTCAACCTCCTATTCAAAACTATCATTCTCTTCAACACTAGTGTATCGTGATGATGGTAGTGAAGGGTGATTTTCATGAAGAATTTAGCACACTTTTATCAAGACAATTGACTTCACAACATAGAGACTTGGTACCCCATAATTTATACAATAGAGCTTGAATGATGGGATAAAATCATGCACTAAAATTTAATATCGTAACTACACTAGATGGTACATGACCTCCATTTCTCTATAGGGGCATTGTGGTTACCATGTCTTTCTTCTCCCATAAGTAACCTCATCAAAATATAGTTGTGTACTCAAGAGTATGAGTTTCCATGATTGACTATTGGCCTTATTGAAACCTTCCAAATTCAATTTGCAAGGAAAAGGTCAGGTGATTCTTTGAAAAAACAACTAACAACATAGTGAAATCTCAAGATACAAAATTCAACTTAAAAGCCCATCCACATATTGGCTTCATATTGGAAGTAATATTCATAATTATGAAAATGTTTGAGACTGATGCATATTTATCTTAAAACTCAATAATAAAAGGTATTTATTGGTATTATACTATAATAAAAATAGAATGTATGTGTAGACACCCTCAAATGGATAGACTTGCGACCTTACATTACAAACACTAATTTTCATCTATTAATTAATGGTTTTTTAATCATTAATTAATCATCTATTTTCCTCTAAATTCATTCCCCAAATCATCTAATCAAATCCCCAAAATTAATTAAATAATTAATTTTATTTAATTAATTTACCTTAATTGATTAATCTCCACTAATTAATTAAATTCAATTTCCTAAAGTTTAAATTTAAATATTTAAACTTGTTAATTAATTCTTCTAATTAAATTAATTTCATTAAATTAATTTAATTTCATTCAATAATTCAATTCTAAACCAAAAAGAGTTCAATTATCTCACATGTTGAATACTTTAATTATAAAAATGAATTAAATATTCAATTAAAATCCTTTCTTGGTGTTCAAAAAGATACCTCTTAATCAGATATCTAATTACATGGGTTACTCCACCCACCTCTTCAGTTCAAAAAGGTAACTCCAAATTACCTCTTCAGTTCAAAAGGTAACTCATAATCATATGTTCAATTAACTAAACTCTATCTCCTCTCTCCCAATTGAAGAGGTGGAGTTTACTGATGGCTTCTCCAGTTCCCTTTGATCTCAACCATTCATCCTCCTATATCTAGGATTGATCTCAACCATTCATATCATTCTCATATTCTATATAATCAAGCCTTCATAACCATTTTAAGGATCGAGGATTTCAAGCTCACGTGCACCATTACTCTGTTAGATTGGTTCAAGCATCAAGCCTTCTTGCGACCACATATTTGATATCATATTCTCGACGCTCCCAAGTCATAGACGCTGCCCACACCAATAGTGAGCACCACATAAACAGTGTTTTAGAAGGAGTAGAGAGAGACAATATAATATTCAAGCTTTGTTGGTTTGCATTCATTTGTATTCCTCCTTTATTGCTTGTCATGTTATTGTTTGTAGTTTCATTCTTAGTAGTTATTTGATTGATTTCCCCCATTGCAAATCAGTGCTACTAACCCCCACTAGTTAACTCGAGACTATGTGGAGACAAATTTGATCCGTGACATTTTGGTGAACCGAACATGAATCAAACAGCCCAAATATCACTTGCAAATGATAGACAAAACTATTTGGCCTCGACCATATGGCAGCAGAATTTATTTTTCATGTTTTTCTCGATATCCTTGTAATTTCACAATCGCTAGTATTTTACCGTAATTGACAAAAAATTTCCGCAAACAATTTAAGTGTTTCATAATTATTTTATGTTGTTATTCCAATCTTTGTTTTCTTTCTCTGTGCTGCAATTGACTGATCTATACTACAATTGATTCCAGTTTTCCGCAATCGATCAGAATTCACCGCAATTGACCGATCCATGTCACAATCGATAGCATCCTGTCGCAACTGAAAGTGCTTTACCGCAATTGACAGCATACTGCCACATCTGACAAGATTTTACCACAATTGAAAGAAAATTATCACAATTGACAGAATTATTGCTTATCTGATTAAAATTCATTATTTTTCTGTCAAAATCTGATTGTTTTCTCAATTTCTATGCAGGATTGATCAATGGTGAATGGCCAAAAGGGTAATCAGACACATCCCAAGTGCTAGATCACTATGAGAAGCCATAAGAAGGACCACAAATTATCGAATGTGACAAAGATCCATCTTAACCATAGCAGTGGAAGATCAAAATGAAGCTTACAAAAAATATTTAGATTCTATCAAGCGTTTCACAGCTAAGTACAAGGTTACAATTAGTCTTAGCGGTCTTAACAATTACGGAGTTGCGGGTTATTCTTTAATTCTTAATTAAACTCTTTTTGGTACTAATCACGTTTGTTGACAACTTGTGGCAAGGAAAAGGTTAACAAAGCAACTAAAATTAACTCATTTATCATTTTAGTGCTTAAAAAGAACATTGTATGCCAAACATCTTGAACCTTACATTTCGGAAATTGGTGCTTAAAATTAACGTGGTGGTTAAGAATTGAACAAAGGAAAAAAAAACTTTCAATTTGGTGCATTAAAATTGAACAAGAAAATCATCACCTACTTTGGGCTTCAAAATTGAACACTTGTGCTAGTATGGGTGATTAGCTTAGTTCACATTTCAATCTTTGGGGTTTAGTCGATTAACCTTGTGTCTTGAGTCTTTGGTGTGCTTGCACAATCTGTTAGATGAAAAACCTTTATACTTTCTAGAAATTCTTGTCTCGGGAATGCGCATCTTCCTCTGAGAATGACCTTAAACCAATAATCATTTTGATCACTATATAAACAAGACGTGAACCAAAGTTTTGTTTTATATCTAGCCAAACTCGGGTGAGGTGTGTTGATGATATCTTGGATTGGGTGAATATCCCCAAGTATCTAGCATGGTCAACTAGGCTCTTAAGTGAGTCACACATGTACAAACTGATTGGATAGACATCATGGACCCTACTACAACCTTGTTAAAAATAGAGGCCAACCCGATTCACCTTCGAACAAATACCTTATTATAGTGCAAAGGGTTGCAGAATTTCCCCCCAAGATTTTCAACATATGTGTTTCATGGTATTGTGTTAGTGAAAGAGATCTTCACTAGCATGACAACAATATCTGGCAACGAAAAAAACACGGGTGCCTACGTCATGGACCTTTGTGTCCTAGTAGTGTGACACTTGTTATGTGAGCTAACAAACATTCAAGTATTGGGCCTATAATATTGTATTTGAAAGCCAAATTTACCTTAAATTAATTTTTTTGTCCTTGTATCAAAACCCGTGTGAGATTACAAAACATATTGTCCATTGTGCTTGTTCTTTGATTAACCTCTAAAACACATAACAAACATCAAAACTGTCAAAATAAGTCCAACATGTTAAATTCTAAGGTGTCAACATCAAAAATGTTCTGCAAATCAAAGCCTGGTTTTGAAAAATCAATTTTATCAGATAGTAAAGCCAATTTGAAATCCTTTTTTAGACTATCTCCACTTTACTGCATTTGCCTGCATCCTGCCACAATTGACGGAATTCTCCCATAATTGTCATGTTTATTACCATAGTTGATCTTTTTATTACCGCAATCAATGATAGATTATTGTAATCAACCTGTCACTTTACCGCAATCGGTGGAGGTTTGTCGTACTTAATCAGGGGCTTTAAAACACCTATTTTTACCTAAAAACCTTGAAAAGACTCCTCATTCTATGTAAAATAGTAGTGTTTATCCCAGAAAAATACTAAGAACATTGTGTGAATCTCTAAACTTTAAAGAGCATATGTTCTTTGAAAGAACAATTATTTTCCAACCATTGTTAGTTCAAAAGTTTAGACTCAAAATATCTTGATCCCTTTATCTCAAAATCATCATATCTCTATCAGTGACTTTGTCTCAGGCAATAGTCCAGAATCTTATTCTTACATCACCAAGTCTTTGAGATCAAGATAAATCAACATCTATCTTTAGAATTACCCTTTTCCAAACATAACTCAGACTCTCCTAGAAAGGTTATCCTTTTATGTTTGTTTTATATCACTTGTTTTAGTCACAAAATCTGGACAACACTATGTCTCACACACCTTATGGAAGTCCTTACACTAGGTTGAAGGATAAAAATCAACCTGATGAGTCTTATATCAATCGATTTCCCCCTTGGGAACAAGAGCAAGAGGATGACCCTTTCAAAAATACCAGTCCTACTCTTTTCATTGAGAATCCCCGTAGACCAACATTGTTACATGATGTCACAGAGGAGGAGCTTGAAGAAATAGAGAAAGATGCCTATTCTGCACAAGTTGTTGACATTGTTGTAGAGAGAAATCATGAACATTTCTTAGCCATGTTGATTAAGAAGGGAGTCAAACTCCCTGTTGAATTCAATGTGTCAACCATATGGCCTGAGAACCCTCTCGCAGGTCAATACACTACTCGACTCTCTCAAACGCAACCTGTGATATCCCAAATATTTCCATCTTTGACAACAGTGACATCAGTGTAGACTATGTCCAATCAGAATAGATCCGTAAATCAAGCTAGCACGTCATCCACGCAAAGCATGGCAAGATCCCTAATAAGTGCACCCGTGGTCACTAGTGTGCCTCAACCCTTGGCCTCATGGCCTTTTCCATCAAGCTCTCATGCTATGTCCTCACTCCCACCAACAAGAAGCAACCCTTTTGCCAGTGTTCCGCTACTACAATCAATCCCTGTGAGCCTTGGGCTCAATACTTCACTTCCACAGGGATCCATCTCTATAGGTCTGACTTTTATTCAATATCCACCCAAGGTTACACCTTTTCTCTTACAAGGACCACAACAACCCCAGTAGCAATAGTAACCCCAACAACAAACACAACAGAATCAATCTTGGACCAATTTAATACCCCAGTATTAGAATCACATGTTGGGGAACCAATACCAAGTCCCAAGGACTAGATCATATGTCCCAACTCAAGGGACACATAGGCGTAGCCTCATACCTACTACAACACATAGGTACAATGTCACAAATAATCCTCAATCTCAGACATACATGTTAATCCAACAAGTGCAGAGTCTTCAAACCCAGATGATGGACATGCAGAATCAAGGGAAAACCAAATCCTACACCAGAGAGGATTTCTACACATACCCCTTTGATCATTCTTTGCACATGTCTTTGTTTCTCACTCACTTCTTGGTACCTAAATTTAACAAATACAAGGGCAGCACCAACCCCGTTGAACATATCTAAGAATTCTTTGCTAGTTGCATTAAGGTCACACATGATGATACATACCTAGTATGACTATTTCCACAAAGCTTAATTGGACCAGCAATGGAATGGTTCTCACACTTAGCTCATGGAATTCTGTCTTGGGATGAGTGGCCCAAAAAAATTCATTGCTCACTTCCATCACAACATCAAGCACAAGGTCAGCATCAAGGACCTCTGCGACATCAAACAAAAAGATGGAGAATCCTTTATAAAATTCCAACAAAGGTGGAGGAACACTGCAAACAAAATCATGTATGATGTACCCGAGCAAGACCTCATAGTCATGTTTGTTGACAATCTGATTCCAGATATGTCATTTACAACAGAATTGTAGCTAGCTCCTAACTTCAAGCAACTCATCGAACGAGGGGTTCTTTGTGATCAAAACCTGGTCAAATGAGGTATCCTTGTAGATCCTACCCAGACAAACACAAACAAAATTGCAATGGATAAAGCCAGTTGGTGGAACAAAAACAAAAATGTCACCAGTGACGGTGTCATTGATGTAAAGATGGTCAACTATGCCCAACCAAAGGTGTCAATACAAGGAGAACCTTCGACCAACCCAAAACCCATGGTGCCCACTCAATAAGTGCACACTCAAAATCAACCACCCCCTGTTCAGGCAGCAGCAGTGTCAAACAATCAACCATAGGCACAACGCCCACCATAGTTCCTGTTTCCAAGATGAGAGTACACACTATTGGGGGAGTTGATTGAATCAGCCTTAAGAAAGATGATACAATCAAATAATATCACTCTGACTGAAATCAGAGAATACGAACATGATGTTTTTAAACTAAGGTGGTACAATGATAATGATTTCTACAAATTTCATCAGGTAAAGGGACACCAAAAAACACCCAACTGCTATTGACTGAAAAATGCCATTCAAGACCTGATTGACACAGGGGTCATTGATGTCACCAAAACCCAATCAAAAGGCACCACCGATCATACGATCTTAAATGACACATTCCATGATCACAAAAAAAAAAAATCCTTTGATTCTGGTGGATAATCAAAATAGGTAAACTACACCTATGTCAACAGTGATAGCACTATCAACTGCGTCAATCCTTCAAATAGCCATGTGGCTACTATTACTATTAGAGACCAAGGTGCTAAATGTGTTGTAACCAGGCATCATCCAAGAGTTGTCTTGAAAGGAGTTCCTTCTACATCAGCTATACCACCTAAACCTCAAACAACATCCAATCCTCAGACTAGTCTTGTGGATCAGCTAAAGCGCACGCTTGCCCAAATATCTATTTTCAAACTTTTGCGCATATCCCCACAGCACAAGCAAGTCCTTGACCAAGCACTTCAGAATGCAGCTATCCCAAGGGACATAACTCTGGAAAGGTTCCAAACAATGGTAAACCACATAGTGGCCAACAAGCATGCAACCTTCATAGACCATGATGTGCCACCGCACAAGCCTCTGCACAATGATCCCTTGCACTTGCTCATCCAGGTTCACAAACACGCAATCTGTAGAGTCCTCATTGATGGTGGAGCTAGATTAAACATTTGTACTTTGAAAGTTATCAAACACTTGGGCTATGTTGAATCCAGTATTGACGTCACAAGGAGAATCAATATCAGGGCCTACGATGAAGAAGAAAGGTCTTCCAAAGGTATTATCATACTACCAGTTTGAATAGGTCTAGTCATCAAGAATACCTCATTTCAAATCCTAGACCTAGAATTGGGATACAACATGTTCCTGGAAAGACCATGGATCCACAAGATGCAAGTTGTACCCTCCACATATCATCAGTGCATCAAGTTCCCATACCAGGGGTAAGAGATCATTATTGAAGGAGATCCAAACCCATTCCAATACTGTAATGCCATCAAAATCAGTACTGACAACCAAGTCTCTTCAAACCAAGATGCAAGCATCCCTTCTGCCTCAAATTCAATTCCCAAAGATGTCACTAGAAGAGCGGAGAAAATATTCATAAATGACAAAGGATGTGGTGAATACAGCTATGAGGAAGCTTTTACTATCACCAACATGCCTCAAAGCCCAAATTCATACGGCATGCGACAACCAGTGACCACGAATGAAACCCTGAAACCTGTTCTATTTAGATGTCCACCCACCACCTTTTTCAAGTGGGGAGACATTACAGAAGAGAACCCTTTTGAGCCATATGTTAACACATGGTTGTATCACGCCCACAAGACACACTTCAAGCACCTATACCCATGTCAACATATCGAGCCGACTACACAATGCTTCAAGATTTTGGGTATGATGGTATGAATGGTCTGAGGGTAAGTAAGAAAGGTCTAATGGAACTCTTTACTGCCAACCCAGAGAAATAAGAGAGGGTTGGGCTATGGGAAAAATAGAACTAGTCCTACCACCCGAGACATACCCATTGACCAAGAACAAGTAGCAGAGTTACACCGTGGAAAAACGTGGAACATGCTTTGATTAGCAATATACTCCAGTAGTTATTGTCATCTAAAGAAGGAACCTCTTACTCTTGATTAACCCTAAACCAAGCTATCCAAGATGACAAGGAAAGTGAGACATCCGATGAGCATTCTAGCGCAACTGATTCCCATGAGTACGAGTGGAGAACCATCCACAATTTTGAACCATCAGTCCCAGACTATTCCCCTTGATTATTCAGCACTATACACCTTGAGGATATGTTCAACCAATTAACCATAGAGGACCAGCCATGCATCAATAAGCATATCAATAACAATTCCCTAGGTGGTGCGTCCACATCACATTCCCAATTCACCGGAACCATCATTGTTGTCCCTTTTAACCAAACAAAGTCATCCCACCATGAGGACCTTTGTTTAGTACACCCAGAACTGATAGAATGGGACCAACAAGGAAAGCCTGATATAGATCTCTTTGAAAATGATGAGGCTATTGCATACTTCGTGGGACTCAAAGAAGGAATGCCATCAGGGGACCACAAGGCAAGTTTCTCTATTGACCTAGACAGATCAGCATATTGTGGGGAGGAAGCTCCTCTTTCTAGTCAACAAAGAAAAATAAAAAGAAAAAAGAACATTTAGTCAGTCAAAACTGCAAGGCACTTTCTAACACAAAAGATGTCAAAAAGACAATAAAAGATGTATCTTCTAGTGAAAACCTTACTAAGGTGCTAGAAGATGGAAAGAAGGACCTTCTCCCCTTGACAAAGGAAAATTTAGGATTGTTAGCTGAGGAAATGGAAGAAGTCAACCTAGGTGATGAAAACAAACCAAAGAATATCTACTTGGAAAACTCACTCACTCTAGAGGAACAAGAGCATTTTATTAGCTTCTTCAAAGAAAGGAAAATCAACTTTGCATGGTCATACTCAGACATGCCAGGCCTAGATCTGGCACTTGTGTTGCATCACTTGCCACTATTACCAAACGCTAAACCTGTCAAGAAAAAGTTGCGAAAGATGCATCCACATGTAGCATTACTTGTCAAAGCAGAGTTGAAGAAGCTCCTTAATGTTGGATTCATATGGCCAATCCCATACGCAGACTAGATTTCTAATCTGGTACCAGTAACCAAGCATTGTGGTAAGATCTACATTTGCACAGATTTTAGGGATTTAAACAAGGCTTTTCCCAAGGATGACTTTCCTTTACCAAATATTGACATGATAGTAGATCTCACAACAGGACATCAAATGCTATCACTCATGGATGGCTTCTCAAGATATAACCAAATAAGGATTGCACCAGAAGACCAACACAAAACTACTTTCACATATTCTTGGGGCACTTAATATTGGAATGTCACGCCATTTGGTCTAAAAATTTTGGGAGCAACATATCAAAGGGCCATGACAACGATCTTCCATGATCTTGTTCGCAAAATAATGGAAGACTATGTCAATGACATACTTTCCAATTCAATGCTCAAAAAAGATCATCTACAAGTGTTGGGACCCATATTTGATAGAATGCAAGAATATAAAGTCTGACTAAATCCAAAAAAGTGTACATTTGGGGTCACCGCAGGAAATCTTTTTGGATTCATTGTGTCACATTGAGGCATAGAGATAGACCTAGAAAAATTCAAAGCAATAATGGACATGCCACCAATGACTAATCTAAGGCAACTAAGGGGTTTACAAGGATGGCTTCAATCCATCAGGCGCTTCATAGCCCAACTAGCAGACAAGTGTCATCCATTCCACCATCTACTACATAAGGATGTAACATTCATATGGATAGAGCAATGCAAGCAAGCATTCCAAATATTCAAGGACTATCTACTATAGTCTCCCATATTTGTGCCACCCATTCAAGGTAGGCCATTACTTCTATATATCTCAGAAACTGAGTCAACATTAAGAGTACTCTTAGCACAACATGAAGACCAAGGTAAGGAGAGAGTTTTCTACTATCTAAGCAGAACTTTGGTAGGCTATGAGCTCAACTACTCACCAATTGAAAATCATGCATCGTTGTAGTCTTTGCTTCCCAGAAGCTGGGACATTACATGTTGAGCCATCAAACCAAGTTGATAGCACACATTGATCCCCTGAAATATTTACTGAGAAAAGAAGCACTGATGGGAAGGCTCTCTAAATGGGTGATGATCCTAAGCAAATTTAATCTAGAATACGTGGAGAGAAAAGCTATCAAAGGTCAATTCATTGTAGATCAACTAGCAAAGGCACCCATACAGGATCATCAACCTATAATATTTCACTTTCCTGATGAGTGGATTCTTACAATACAATCGTCCATAGAGCTTTGGAAACTATACTTCGATGGATCATGCACGAACCATGGTGCAGGAGCAGGGATAGTACTCACTACCCCAAATAATGATGCAATCCCAAAATCTTTATGACTCAACTTTCCATGCACAAACAACATAGCTAAGTATGAATCTCTATTCATTGGAGTAAAGATAGCTATACAATGGAGAATAAAGAACCTCAAAGTCTATGGAGATTCATAGATGGTCATTAGCCAAGTAAACAATGACTATATGACAAAGATGAGATGTTAATCCCATACAGAGAGCAGATGGATAGGCTATGCACATCATTCCATTTCATCATATTTGAGCAAGTACCAAGAGTTCAAAACAAAGTAGAAGATGCAATGGCCACCATAGCATCCTTGATCGACATGCCAGGCAACGAGACCAGATTCCAATTTTTGGTAGAGTAACTCATGATACTAGCATATCAAGCACCAATCACAGAATCAGTGTATGTTCTTGTTGGTCCTAAAACCCCATGGTACCATGATGTGTACAATTACCTCAAAAGTAGTGTCCTACCTCCCGACTTGTCTAGAAAGAAAAAGAAGTTCCTCATCAGCCAAGCCTCTAGGTACACCCTTCTCACTTTTACTCTATATAAAATAAGTCTAGATGGTACGCTATTACAATGTCTCACTTCCACAGAATCCCAGAGAGCTTTGTACGAGGTACATAAAGGAATTTGTGGAACCCACGCAGGTGGCAATAGCTTAGCAAAGAAGACCATCCAAATAGGATACAAGTGGCCCACAATACAGATAGATGCAAACAAGTATGTGCAAATGTGTAGGAAATGTCATATTCATGGAGACCTCATCCATGCACCAGCCCAAGAACTCAATCCTATCACTTCACCATGGTCGTTTTCTATGTGGGTATTTGACCTAGTGGGTAAGATTACACCATCCTCATCTAATGGACATAAGTACATCATTACAGCAATAGATTACTTCACTAAAAGGGTGGAAGTCATTCCTCTCACCTACATTAATGGAAAGCAGATCTCCATGTTCATACTCAACAACATCATCTGTCGGTATGGAATTCCTCAAACCATACTAACAGATCACGGTACACCTTTCCAAAATCAAGATATTGAAGATCTTTGTGATCAGTTTCACATCAAACAAGGTTTCTCTTCCTTCTACTATCCCCAAGGGAATGGTCAAGATGAAGCAACAAACAAAACCATTCTAAAGATCTTAAAGAAAATAGTCAATGAATCAGGGCGAGACTAGCATTTAAAACTTAGTCCCGTACTATGGGCATACAAAACTAGTGTGAGAACACCTACATGAGACACTCATTTCTCACTGGTATATGGATTAGAGGTGGTCCTACCCCTTAAATTGAAAATCTCATCCCTAAGAATATCATTGAAGAACCTCATTTCAGATGAAGACTACAGAGTAGCAAGGCTCGGTGAAATAGAACTATTAGATGAAAGGAGACAAAATGCACTCAACCACTTACAAGGCTATCAGAATCACCTTAGAAGGAACTATCACAAGAAGGTGATACCATGAACCTTTGAGGTAGGAGACCTTATACTTATGGAAAATCAAAAGAACCAAGCAGAGAGGGTGAAACCAGGAAAATTTGAGCCTAACTGGCTAGGACCTTATGTCATTGTCACATCTTGCAATAGTGAGGCATACCAACTGGAAACACCAGAAGGAGATCATCTCCTAGGTTACATCAACAGCATGCACCTCAAGAGGTTCTACGCTTGAGGTCTCAAAGGTCAAGGCACTTATCTACATATCCAGAAAATACCAGAAAAAAAAAAAAAGGTTACCTTGGTGAAAACCTCGCAAACAGACACCTTGGAGACAAAAAAAAAAGTAGAGAAAAAAAATCCCTCTCTCAGTGAAAACCTAGCAAACAGGCACTATTGAGCGGGTACCTTGGTGAAAACCTGGCAAATAGGCACCAAGTGTTCAAATCCAGCTTCACCATCAATGGCAAAGATCAAAGCTTGAGCACCCCGCATGCAAGATTGGCTACTCAAGATATTTTCAGAAGCACAATCCCCTTGGCATATCAACACTTATCTATGGTTTGTACTGGTCCACCAGACTAGGGGAAATTCTAAAAGTCCTAAAAAAATCCCTAAAAATGTAAAAAACTCATCACAAAATCCTAAAAAGATAAAAATGTCCTGAAAACAAATCATCATCACCAAAAGCAATCAAAATTTTGAAACATCTCAAGCAATAAAACCAACTGAGTTATCAACAAGCAAAGGGCGATCAAGACAAATCAATCAATGTTAAAATCATGAGCTTTGCAAATCAGCATGGGGCCCATATGACACGGCTTTATCAGCTATCAAATCTATCAACAAGCAAACTGTCGATCAAGCCATTCAATCAATGTCAAAACCATGAGCTTTGTGAACTAGCATTGGGCCCATCTGACACAGCTTGATCAGCTATCAAAATGATCAAATTCAATCAATCAATAAATCAAATCAATTTTCATACACAGTGATGGATACGCTCAAAACCAGACAGATCATTCTTATATGAGTCATCTATTACTGAAACCAGACACAATCAAGCATCAAAGAATAAAGCCAATCAAGAGAATAAAGATGAATCAAGGAAAAAATAAATTGTTGACTAGGTCAGTCGTCAGTCAAATGTCGGTCTATCTTTCACAGTTATGTTCTTATGCTACTCCAGGATCCACCAAGTGAGGAGAGTAGCTATGATAGATCATGACCTTATTTTATTTGGTTGTTGTTTGTGGAATGTTTCATTTTGATTCTAGGGAAATGATGATTCAAGATAAATGTGGTAGGCATTGTCACTTATCTGGCAGCCACATAGTTCCTTGATCTGAGCTTAACCCTGGGAAAGAATTGGACAATCCTTTTCTGTTATCTACTTGTTCCTACCAATAGAATCATAGCGGTATCTAGATGGTCTGTATCTAGGTGCATTAGATTTCTATCTTGGTTTTATCTCTCTTTCATACCAATAGAATCATAGTGGTATCCAGATGATCTGTCTCTGGGTGCATTGGATTTCTATCTTGGTTTTTTCTTTTATTTCAGATTGCTCAGGGAACATAGTAATATCTAGATGGTCAATATATAGGTTCATTTGGTTCTCTTTCTTTTCAAAATCAGAGATCATAGCGGTATCCAGATGGTCACTATCTAGGTGCATTTAGATCTCTTTCTTTTCAAATCAGGGAACATAGTAGTATCCAGATGGTCAATGTCTGGGTGCATTTGGTTCTCTTTCGATTCAATCTCTCAAATCCTTCTGATTATCAAGAGATCATAGCGGTATATAGATGAGCAATATCTGGGTGCATTGGATGCTCTTCAATTTTCATAATAAGGTGCAATGATGAACAAAATTGGAAATGTGGCAGCGACTTGGGTCACCCATCATATCTATCAATCCATATCTATCAATCGATCCTAGATAAAATTCCACTGACTTTCTTCTAACTAACACGAGAAATACTCAGATATTTTGTGCATAGAAGATTACATTCATCCATTTATGTGCATCAAAAAACAAAAGAAAATACATCATCTGCATACATAGTAATCATAATCACATTTCATAAACATTTCATCATATAAAGCATCATGTAGAACCATACATATAGAAATTACAACATTGCACATCATATAGAATCATAAAGTCACATCTCAAATAGATATCAAAATATCTGATACAATGGACAGTCACAAGTCTAAACAAAAAGAAGTTGATTGACATGTATGTCAATAAATATCAGTGTATCAAGATACAATCATTGGTACATCATCAGAGTATAAAAGTGGAACATCACTACAAAAATGGTATAGCATGAACAGTGGGAAGATCAACAAGAGCTACCCCACCCTCGCCACCAGGTGGATGAGGGGGTGGCATATCAGCTGCAGGCCTCTAATGTGAACCAAGAGCTCCAATACCACTGCTCTGGGACCTATGTTCCCTACTAGATCTCTGTGAAGTCATGTAACTGGGTGCACACTGAGTTGGAGGAACAGCGCCCTCATAATGGCACTGCTAGTAGTCAATCTCTCTCTGGGCCTCACGCACTAATCTCCAAAACTGATCAAGCACATCCCAATGAGGCACATCTTGTACACCATCAATGAAGGATCTTACCTCTGAGCAAGCCTGTCTCTCTCTCTCCTATGTTGTAGTATCCCTAGCCTCTTCTGTTGTAACTCTACTCTCCAAAGAAAAAGAACGTACATCAGAAGTTGATAACCTAGCCTGCAGATTGGATATCTATTGTGTTAATATCTGCATCTCATATGCATCATCATCCATCCCACCCATAGAAACATCCATCTCCCCCTCCTCACCCCTATCTCCCAATCCCTCATCTCCAGTGTCCCGCACAACCCATGAGTCCTCACTACTCTCACTACC
>MU224474.1:3017243-3031643 GCA_018584345.1 Thuja plicata | reverse complement strand
ATATGGACTGGAAATTTCATGATTCTTATTATTATACCTGACAAGGTGGTCCTCCATTGATAAAATCCACTTGCCCTGGCAAAGGCAGTTTATCCCTTTGCTCATCAGTTAGCTTTGAAGATTGCTCTATAGCCTCTGCTGTTGAAATGCAATCATCAATATCTCCTCCCTTTTCCATGATTGCCCTACAAAAAAATTTTAAAAAAATTTAAAGAACAAAACTTTCAAGGAGTCTATATACATATCTTGTTTGTGTACATGATCATCAAACTAAAATACTAAAATAATTCATGATCCTAAAAGATGACAAGAGCAACACCTGGAACTAGACTATGAGCAATAGAGTGTGTGCTTAAGACGCCCTAAGACTAAATATATAGACAAAATCAAATTCAAGAAACATACTCATTAATAACGCATTGCAAACACAACAAACCAACCAAAGAATATATTCATACTTGGAAACAACCAAAGATTCTGTAGTTACAGGATTTTCTTACAAAAATCAAGGCAGCATCCTCTTAGAATTTCTCGTGGAAGCAAAGGAGATTAAATTTGCTTCTACATTTTCTATAACCACGATGATGTGAAACAAAGCAATGTATGTCATACAAATGTTCACACTGACCTTAATATAACATTGCAATTCTGGCAGAAAACCTCAGCTTCTGGATGATTAAGCTTGAAAGCCTCTGCAGCAGGTTCTTCATATTCAATGGCCCATTTGGTAAAGCTAGCTCCTGTAAATCCATCAAATCATGTCTTGATTAATAAGCTTGTAGCTATATATAGAGAGAGACTGTCAAAATTAAAGGGCACGTCCCAAATACTCTAGAATCCTCCATAACATTAAACTTCTTCTAATCAAGAAATTAAACACTCCTAAAAGCTGTAAAACTGTAGAAATCAGTCAATCAGTCATGAGACCTGTCATAGTAAATTCAGCTCCACAAAGTCTGAAAAATAAAAGAAAGGTTCAGATCAAATATCGAACTGTTTAAGTTTATGCATCCCATCAAAGTCAAGTTAGGTTTGTGGAATCGCCCAGTGAAGATTTAACTCACATGATTCATTTTAGGCTTTCCTTGGGAATAATATCCTGTTGAAACATTAATGACACTCCAAGATAAGGAGGTTGTGATTTTAATAACATGCTTAGTAATATGTAGCTACTGAATTTTGTAATTGCTGAAGCATACAATGTAGAAGGAATACTGAGAAAGAAAAACTTGTTTTTATTGAGATGTGCATAAATCTGTCATACTTGATTTCTTTAGTCTTACAAGCACTAAACATATAAGTTAAAAAAATGGTTAAAAAATATGGAGTATGGCACTAAAGCAAAGCAATAAAGAACACATAAATACTCAATAGAAACCAAAGCTACCTGATTTCTCCAATCCTTCTGACAAACCACCACAGCCAGCAAATATGTCTAGTGTCGACAAGCGACTATCATTAGATATTTCTGATGCCTTTTCTGCAGCCTGTTCTCCTGAAACTGCTTTTCCTTTTCTCTTGGCATTTTCAACTTCATCAACAAGAATCTTGCCTTTCTGGTGTCCTGTGCTTTTTGAAGAGCTTAACTTGATGTTTGCAGGTAGCTATTCACAGCAGATTATTGAAAAGAGTTATCTCTCCTACTCAAATAAACTCAATAGAAACCAGGCATCGCTTGAAATTTTGCAGATTTATTAGAACATTCAAAAATTTACCTGCTTCAGAGCACCCTTAATTGGATCATAGATGCAACTGCAGAAGAATATATGTTCAAAGATAACATTGCCAGGCATAGGAGAGAAATATTGCTGTCTCATGACAACACATTTTCCTTTTATTGCATCCACTTCTACAATTACAGATTCATCACTATAATAAACCTGCAAAGATGAGGGTAAAAAATACTGTCAATGCTGATTAATGTTTTACCAACTTCAAATATATACCAATCTTACACTGTAGCCATCCCATAGCAATTTATACCAGCAATACTAATTTCATGACATCAAAAGAGGATGAATACATGTATTAATTGGCATACACTTCAAGAGCATTTAAAATGTCTGCACAAATTGCTATAAGTAAGCCAATAGATTCTAACAGAAAGCTGTCAGGCAGATGCAACTGCAAAGTAAAGAGATGCAAGTTTGCCAACAAAGCCCTAGAACATTTAGAGATAACAAAAACTGAAACAGAAAAGATCCATACAAAAAGAAATCTGGAGTTACCTCCCTTATGTCAGTAGTGTAGGCCTTTTCAAGCCCAACATCATCTGGGCGAAAAAATCTTCGAGCTTTTATCTTTGTGGGCTTGGAATCAGACTTCCTTAAGCCACCTGAGCTTTTGATCTCCAAAATCTGGCAAACAGCATAAGGTCTAAGACCCCTATTCCCACTTGCTTTGAACTTTTCTAAGGGTTCCTTTTCATCTTTAACAGCAGCAAACTGTTCTGGATCAACATAAATAAAATCATGCAGGTAGTACTCCACACCTTCATACTTAAATCCATCGTTGTTTTGAAGCATGTAGAGTTCTGAATTCTGCTTCTCATCTTCTCTTATTCTACAAGACTGACACTGCCCATTTCCCAGACCTAAGGTATCATAAGGAAGAGAAAGGAAGGCACCACAATTAGGTGCATATAGAGACTTGCAGAAGTATTCAACAGGCAATTTCTTCCTTTCCATCTCTATTGCTCGTGCCCTGTCAGCTTCATCTGCAATCAAATTTTCCTTCCTATACTGATAGCCCCAAGATCGCAATCTGATCTCCACTCCTACTGTCTCTTTAACATCCTTCACATCAACTTGAAGGCATTGGTGAGTCAAAAAGACTTCTCGAGGATTAGCAGCATTTCCTAACAAAGTTTCACTGCCTCTCTGAAGAACTCTTCCATGAATCATTTTTGTGCCATTAGATTTCTCATACATATATTCAACAAAAATAATAGTGGGAAGATCCTCAGAGTGCTGGTTCTGACCTTTTGAATACACCAGAACTGCACATCCCACAGCGATATCTCCATCAGCAGAAACCATTTTGTACAGGAGTTCTCCAGAAGATGTTTTACCAACAGATTGGCCTACCCATTTTATATCTTTGCTACTCAATCTGCCTCTCCCTGTTCTAATAATAGGGGAGACTTCAGTTTTGTCCACCACAATCAAATCAGTCTCTTCCTCATCCTCACTGTCTTCCTGATCCTGTTCTTCCTCATCTTTCTCACCATTCTCACCATTTTCCTCACCATTCTCACCATTTTCCTCCTTTACTTCATCAGAGGCAGAAATTGAATAGTACTCACTCCAGATGCGATTTATTAGTTTTGTAGTAGTTGCACGCATTGCTTGTTTGCTCATAGTTTCAGGCCGTGCAGTAGCCCTAGGATTCAAATTCTTTTCCTTGACTATGACTCCCTTCTTTGTTAAAGACAGTTTTGTATGATGTCTTTGTTCCATCTTTATTGAAAGGCCTGTCACAAACGCACTCCTTTGTATGCATTCATCTGGATACTCTGCAAATTGCTGCAAAATTATTTGACCATGAACAACAACATACCTTTCTACAGCATCCAGATTGGGTGAGATAAAAGATGACTCGGTTTTATCTTGGCTTGCCAGCTTCCTGATCACATCTGAGAAAGAAAGTTTTGAAACACGGCTCTGCTCCTTCAGCATTACAATTATTTTGATTGCAAGCCTGGCAGTTTTTAGCACGGGTTTATACCATGGTAAATATTGCTTAGAAGGCTTCCCAAGCCTATACCAAGCACCATCAGTGCGGATTGATATGAAGAGCATATTTGCTCCAAATTCTATCACCCATTCCTTGATAGCACTTAAATATATACGAATCCCATGTGGCTCATTGTCTTGAGAATGTTTACCCCCTTCAGAGTCAGCATCCAAACAATAGCCACTACCATCATCTTCTGTCATGACACCTGAGCCAAACACTGCAGTATCCGTCTCAGTACCACCAAGCATTGGAAGAAGTTCCAGTGGAACAAGCCTGGAATCAGAATTGTATAAAGACCAATCATGCAACATCCTGCGGGGTAGATCTTCAGGATCTAATATACATGAATCATCATAAAAAAGATACTCATCCATTTCATCTTCAGTGGCCTTATAAAATGCAGGCAATGGATAATCATTTGCAATTTCATCCTCATTGATTTTGATGTAGAACTTCTTCTTGCCTTGAGACTTTCGACTTGGTTTTGCAGCCATCCAATCATTCTCCTCTTGCATCAATTTTGCAAGCTTCTCATCCTCATCATAGGCAGACAAAGCACTAGCACTAGCACCGGCAGCAGTACTAGTGGAGCTCTCTTTAATTTGTATACCCACAGACCCCATATGTTTTGATTCAAGGCACTCCTGCTCCAGAGCTACAAGTGCAGGCAAACCAGTAAAAATCTGATCACCTTCTTCAGAACTGCTGTCCAAACCAGTTAGCTGTTTTACAATTATATCTCCCTGAGAAAGAATGAAATCTCTCCCCCAAAACCTTCCCTGATAACTCTTATTAGAAGACATAGATCGTGCAACACGTGCCACCAATTCATCCAATCCTAATTCAGGATTACCTCCGTCAGGCTTGGACAGAGCCTTGTAGACCTCAACGCAAAGCATTGCCTTTTCATTTAGAATACTGAAGAACTTCTTATATGAGCCAGCAGGCTTTACACACACGTACTCTGCTACCTCAGTTTGAAGCCATACAACAGGACACCCATTTTCATACCCTGTTATGGACCATGTTTCCACAACCCCAAACCCCTCACACCGAACCCCTTTTGATTTATCCAATAAACCTTCCTTTGGCAAAATTAATCCAGAAATATAAAGATCCATAGCATACACCATTTCTATTGGCTGAGAGGCACCCTGAGAATCATGGATTATAAAATCCATCAAGCGCCGTTGTGGAGGCATTTCTTCTCGGTGTTGTTCATTCACTGTTAAGCTAATGGCAATCTCCTCCTCTTCCACAGTTGTTTCCTCCTTGGTTTCAATGATTGACTCTTTCACATCCAGACGAAACGTCTTTTCCTTGTAATTCATTACTGTGGCTGCTCGTTTGGGGCGTTTTCTAGCTGGGTTAGGCTCACCCTCATCTTGAACCTCAACCACATCAGCTTGTTTTTTACCAACTTCCTTTCTGGGTCTCTTTCGGCCCATATCCTCTGAACTGTCAGAATCCCTGCCTGATGTCAAGTATTTCACACAGTCCTTCCAGCTGTAAAATTTCTCCCCTGTTCTCACATGAAGGGCTTAAGTATTAATGGAAAAATGTATGAGCACATCATTTAGTCAAATCAAGTACTTGAATTAAATAATGAAGTGTGTTATATTATTCAAAGCTTGCTTTAAGTTTAAAAGATAACATAATCTGACAACAGCAGACATAAGACGATAACAGACATGAATACCTGTGGGAGCAATATATGTTCGCCTTATTCGACCATTCGTTGCTGTTTTCTGCATGACAGTTCCTCCTTGTTGTTCCCACTTTATCAAGTCAGCTCCAGCTCCACCCACGGCTGCCATTGATTAAATATGTGGTAGTGCGCCTAAAAAAACTGTCACTGAGGCTTCAAACTTAGCTGCTGAGCGAAAAAAACCTGTCCAAAACAGTCAGAAGTGATTTAAGTTCAGTGTTTCTCCATTCAATAAGCACAAAATGGTCTTCAATCTTTTCAATTACAAAATCTCAAACCAGATCTATCAAATTTTGCAGTAAGCTATATTTGCCCATGTTCTAAACACCATTCTTATTATTAGGTAGGTTAGTCCAACTAGGAAAATGGGTTCTTTACATTTTGTTGGAATAGCCGTCAATCTCTAAAAGACTGAAACATGCAAGTCAAAGCGTCAGATATCCAATATTATCAAAGAACAATTGTATCAAGGGCAAATCATCAAATTCAAATCTATAGAAAATGTGGTTTCTTGGGAGGAGGCATACAAGAGTTTGACAAAATGCCAGAATGGTCTGTCATGTCATTTACAAATGTAACTGCAGTATATGCCCAGAATAGGGGCCAATGAGAAGGCCTTGAATTTCTTGGGACCAATGTCAATAATAAACAAACAAGAGTAAAACCAGAACTAGGGCTATGAATTATGCTCAGATTGGTATTCCATCAACATTTCATTAATATCATATCCAAATTCAAATTGTTGAATGTATGTTTCTGATGAATCTGACTATACATATCAGAAATTTTGTATCTTCTTATCACTTTCATATCAGTATTTTATTACATTCAAATGACAGCCGTCATGATGATCTAAATCAGGCAATACAGGACAAAATGAATTACTGAGAGTTCTATAATCTAAGGATGAGGAATGGATCAAGAAGAAGAAAAATTATTTCAATAGGATCAGCCTCACAGAGACATCCAGTATTTCGTGGATAAGATTATAATTCCTACATATATGACAAAATAGTCTACCAAATCTTAGTTGCAAGAGTTGACTTAGCTTAAACAAGATGAAATAATGAAAAGTTAGTTTCCAGAACTCCACATTTTAAAATTAATGGTTTCTAATGTGTCAGAGAGAAGACCAAGTATTCTACTTGTGAGAGAATTAAACAAACTTATGATTGGCATTTTGCAAAAACTATAATATTGCAAACCATGTAACTTTTTTGCAGACCATGCCTATTTTGCAATGTCTACGTGCTCGTCATTTTGTATTGCTCTATAACAAGCTACCTATTGCAAACAAGAATTATAATATTGCCAATCATGTAACATTTTGCAGACCACACCTATTTTGCAATGTCTATAATAGTTTGGTCATTTGGTAATATCATGTAACGAATTACCTGTACCAATATATGTATTTAACTTATGCTCAGATGAAACTGAGGTCAGCTTAAGACAAGATCACATTAAAGGCTGCAAGAAATCTATTTGTAATTGTACTATAAATGATTTTAGTTCACATTTAACTCATTTCATTCAAAATTCTGATTAAGATGCGTGCAAAGGAACAATTCAATCTTCTCTTGTTGACATACTTATGTAGTATGCACTGTAACTGGTATTAACTATTATGTTTACAAGTACTTTTCAGGTTATTTTTCTAATATTCATATAAACAACTGCGTGCAAGCAATTCAGATTATAATCATTAAACAACTCAGGAAAATTATAAGGCAAACCTGTAAGAAACATACAAAGAATATCTTGGGTATTAGAGCAAAGCATTGGATGTTATCATTTTCTTTTGATAAGTAAAAATAAGCTATACAACAGTTATAAGAAAATAAATATATTTACACAGTCGCGCTCTAGAAAGGTAAGTATAATTAAACCCAACTAAACAAACCAGTTAGATAAACTTGATCTATGGTCTTAAAACATAAAATAAATGCATACCTAGAGTTCATGACTTCAATTCAATGTATAAGACAAGATACACAACCTGTAAATAATGGTGATTTTTTCATGGTGAAGTATGCTAAGGTCTGTTGAGAGACTTAAAGTATGAAGTTCATCCCAATGCAGAATTGTGTTGCTATAAAGTCTATTGTGTACACTATGAAAGGGACTTCTTTGCCAAAAAAATTCGGAATCTAGATCTGATCCAATGTTGATATACAATACAAATCTCTAGTCATAATAATTGTTTGCATTAACCAAATTTTCCTGTGCACTGCTTGCTGCTGGAGGAGGACCTCAAGTCTTTCTTCAAATAATCAGAATTAATATTGAGATCCTTCAATATCGTGCTCATAATCAATATAAACAAAGAAATCATAATCGAGGAAATCAAAAAAATTGCCTCTGAATTGTGCTCCATTTAGTTGCCAATCTAATTTGAATCACTGAATCTTACTTTGTTTCAAATACACAACACAACATTCCAAACAGTGACATATCTGTAATAATTTGTACTTCTTCCATTTCTTGTTGTCATGAAGTCTAAAACTGTAATTCTAGTATCCACAAAAACAACCATTGGCATAAATTTGAACAGAAAAATTAGCATAGAAGCATATTTTCATGATAAATCTTAAATTGATCATTCAAAAGGAAAAATGATTCTCTATGGGGCGTTTGCAATGGTGGAGAAATCCTAGCTTAATATAACATTTCATTACTTCAATGGGATTATCTCCGTGCATTTTGACACACAATTCATTTTCAAATATAGTAGGGTGATAACAATCAAATTCACTGACAGAAGTCACATCCGATTCACAGTTTTCACATTCAAGTTGTTCAATATTATATCAGAACATAAAAGACTAGTTATCATACTTTGGTGTCTTGCAAAATGCCTTTGGAAATACATTTCCACCTTACAAGGAAAACATAAACAATCTCTTCCATCACACCTACCAACAAGATCCTGGGGATTCAAAACTAATGCTTCATGGTATATCGAATTGCTCTGTAATGTTCCCTTTTAGAAATAATATTTAATAGTAAACAGTAATAATAAAATTAAAATATATCATAATTGAATTTAGTTAAGTTTAATGAATGGTCATGAGGAACGAAATGAAAAGTTGTTACTCCCTCAAACATGAGATATAAAGGGGAGAAGAGAACTTCATCTCAAGGAAATGAGAGAAGAAGGAAGAGAAGGGGAAGGTGTTAATCAAGACAGAATTAATAGAGAAGAAAATAAGTGAACTAAAAGGTCATTCTAGCTGACTACAATATTATCAACTTTTTGGCCGACCTGTGAGAAGATGTAAAAAGCATTCAAATAAAATTAATTATAATCACTATTATGCTTCCTCTCCAACCCCTATTACGTATAAATTAATTTTAATCTCTGGGTTTTGGTTAACTGTTGTATTAAGAATTAATTAAATTGCTGCTTTACTCTACAGCCTCGTTATCAAGGCCGATCTATCATGACTATGATCGCTGTAGGATAGATGGATTGACTCCTAGCTGCTGCCTTCAACGGATTCAAAAATTGTCATGTTTTATAAAATAAGACATTTTCTCATCGATGCAAAGTTGATACTATTACTTGTGCAGGGGCATGACACTCTCAAAGGATGGTAATTGTGAAAGGTTGTGACTCTTTCAAAGGACGGAAATTATTAAGGGCTGTGCTCTTTCGAAGCGTGGCAATTGTGAAAGGATGTGACTCTAGCAAAGGGCAGACATGATGAAGACGTGTGACTTCTCCCTCACATTAGAAGATATAGAGGGGAGAAGATCGATTTGGGAATAATATTTTTAATCTCAAAAGGCAACAATGAAAAGTGGTGACTCAATTCTTATGAAAGGTGGTGACCCTTTCACCAATGAAGTATAGGAGAAATAATTACAAGCATTCAAGGATCACTTATCTATCCTCACTCACCAATACACATTCAATCATCACTCATCACTCATCACTCTATGAATTCCACATTCATTCAATTATCATTCACTAATATATCAAATCTTCCTCTCTAACCCATATTATGAATGATTATGGAAATGGAACTATTAAATCTTGACTTCTTAAATGATTTATTTAAATATATTAAAATAATTAATACATATATGCGTTTATATGTTACCCTAACGCTTATTGAAATATTGGCAGAATTGTGTTACATATATCATCTAACATGATTACAGGACCTATTCCAGAGTTTATCTTGCTAAAGACATTTATTGGTAAAGTTAAAATTCTAACTATGGTACACCTCCTGATTTAATTTAACTTGTGATTTTAGGGCAGAATTCAGGGTAATCCCAAAAGGGGATATTGCATACTCCTTTGGCAAATCTAATACATCAGATCAAGTGTGACAAGAACATTTGAGAAGGTCTCTAAAAATATAATGGTCCAATTATGATCCTGCAATTAAAAAGAAAAAGAGGCAAAGAGAACTTAATATTTCAGTATAATTAAAACTATGTGTGCAGCAGTAGCAATGTTTACCAGAAGAGTTGAAAAGTTATTTTTGGGCTAAAAATAGTCCAATAAAGAGACTTATGTTGTTCTTATCTACAAAAGATTTGACTTCATTTAATATGGAATTTTGTTCTTGTTTCAAAATGCGTAGACAACCAGAGTCGTTGCTCATAAAGCATCTCTCAACAGGAGCTGGTCAGTGTAGAACACATTATACTACACACAACAAATTAGCCATGAAATACAACTCTATGATCCCGTGGAGACCTGACATGAGTATCAAGATTCTGGGCTGGTCCCTTTACAACCATATATTTATTCTTCAGTGAATTAATGGTGAAGTTGTGGTATCCAAGTGGTCAAAACCATGAGGCTTCCACAGTTGAAGGCGAGAATATATATTATCTTCCCCACTTTTGGAAATTCCTTACAGCAGTAAGCATGTTTCTTAAGGTTCGAAGCCAGAGGATGGCATGTATGAATAATAACAAGGAGAGATAACCAATAATAGTTGTTGATATAGACCCTAAATCCAAACTACTAATTTATGGTTCCAACCTGGAGAATGTATTCAGAAAGTAACATACAAAAACACAGGGAAAATGCAGATTGATATTTAAGAGAGTGCTATCAAATGGCTCTTAGCCTCAGTAAGGTCAAAAATGACCTGCTATAGGTGACTGTAAGAAGAAAACAACACCACAAAATAGCTAGCAGAACCATTTCCAAACAAATATTACTACTCAAGATAAACACATTGAGCTTGAACTATGGAAACATTTGCAACATTTACTATTAATGGAAGATGTCACAATATTTACCTTGACTATTGATATTCAAAAAAAATGTGTGACTTGAAACCTCATCTCACCCTCCACGAGTTGAAGTAAACACAATGGCAGTATTCATGGCAAACATGTGTTATAGAAACTCGCCGCGGAGGATTATTGCATTACGAGCAGCGCAAAAAAATTTAGAAAGAGAGAAATTAGGGGCAACAGAAATTTCGGGTGAGATCCATATTCCCATCTCACTCCCGCCAACGAAATGAAATTTAATTTTCCCGCCTTCCCAGTTGAATTACCTCCAAAAGCCCGGTTTAACAATTCTCCGCTTCTAGTTGTTGAAATCTATTTTACTTACCTAGTATAATTAGATTTGTTTAAATGGTTAATATCAATCATATCTCTAAGTTAATTATATTGTATTTTTAAAAAAATAATAGAGTTTAGAGTAATTTATTTTGACAAATAATATTTAAAAAGTAATTATCAATAATCTGATTGGTTAATATCTCTTATATTTTATTTTGATTGGCTATAATTTTAAAATTTTCAAATGCTACATGAAACTTCACATAAAGCGAGTAGAAAATATAATTATTATAGTACCCACCATGCTTGTATTGTCATATTAATTTTAAAAACTTATATGAATATTATTGGATATTTTTAATTTATATCAATCTTCAAATAGATTAACTAGAATAGTAATCCTTGGAGTACTCCCTAATGCATAATAATATGGTTAGAAAATCTTTTGCACTAATTTATGGGTAAATATGATTAAATGTTTGCCTTCAATTTCGTTAAATTTGTTGATGTGGGAAAACTATGGACTTCAATTATTTCTTTCACAAAGTACATGCATGCATGGAAGTGAAAATTCGAAAGGCTTGGTTGTTGTAAAGATAAAATTGTGCACACATTTTTCGCATTAGTTTATGAGTCAATGTGATTAAATGTTTGCCTTCAATTTGGCTAGATTCGCTGATGTAGGAAGACGCTTCAAACTTTCAATTATTTCTTTCTCAAAGTACATGTACATCTCCAACATGCATGGAAGTAAATACTCAAAAGGCTTGGTTTTTGTAGAGATAAAAATTGTGCACATATTTTTTATTAATTAAGTTAATGGGATTAGATATATGCCTTCAATTTGGTTAGATTTGTTGATGTAGGAAGACTTGATGACTTTCGGTTATTTCTTTCAGAAAGCACGTGTACGAAAGTGAATATTTGAAAGGCTTGATTTTTTTCCAAGAGTTGCACATTATGTATGTTAATGATTTGGATGAGCTAAATGTTTAAATGAATATTTATTGTACTTATAGATCAATGATAATGTTTATAAGAAAAAAAATTATGTATTTTATTTTCTTTAAGAACTATAACTAAAAAAAAAAAAAGTTATTACAACTCCTAAGAAAAAGTTGTCTAAAAAGAAAAAACTTCTAAGAAGTGGGATCCTCCCAAAGAGAACCCTCCAAAGGTAAATTCCCCTAAAGCAAAAATTCTTGAGTCTACTTCCACTTAGTCGACTTTTATTTCATCTCCTTCCGAAGTAATGCATGTTTACGTGATGATTAGGGAGCTCTGGATTTCACTCCAGCTTACATTGGTGAGTGTAAGGTAGACCTGGTCCACTTGAATATTCATAAGACCTCTTTCACTTCGGCTAAGAGAGATGATTATGCATTTATAAAGTTGGGTGATACTTATTATGTTGATCATCTCTTCTACACACATCCCCTGAGCTCTCGTGAATTACACTTTGTCTATGGGTTGGGGTATAATCTTATTTCCATATGTGGCTATGAAAGTAAAGGTTGCATTAAGCCTAGTGAACAAGGTATTGGAGTCCCTTTAGAGGTTGAGCCACATCATTCTAATGCTAGAATTAGATACTATGCCACGTTCTTAAGGAAAGACTGTGATTGAATGTCACCGTGATTTTTGTTGAACCTCTCCCTCTTAAGATAATTCATCTTAAATATGTTGAGAATGTTGTAAACTCCAATGAAGTGCCCCTGGATGTCATCTCTTCGAAGGAATCTCTAAAGGAATTCCTAGGTGTCTATTCCAAAATACCTCCTTATCATCATAAGCTATGATTCCCTTCTTGTTTGAATAATCAAGCATATTTGGGGCAATATGTAGTGAGTTTTGATGGAGAAGCTCTTCATTATCTCGTGATGATGGAAGCATGTTTATACCACATATTGAAGACCTTATCACTCTCCCCGAAGTGGATATTAGCAATGTGGTCATGGATTCTAAGTCTCTTGATAAGGTAATTAAGATCGGGAAGCACCTATCCTCAAAAAAATATAAATTACATTACAATCTCTTACATCTTACCCTAATGTCTTTGCTTAGTCATATGAGGATATGCCTGATATTGATGAATTTGCGACAATTCCTAACATTGTTCTATGTCCCAATGCCAATCATGTTAAGCAAAAGATATGCAAGATAAATCCCAAAGCTATGTCGTTGGTAAAGGCTTTAGATACAAAAGTTTTTAAAATTTGGTTTGATCTATCCTATCGACTACTCATCTTGGATATCAATTTTTTTGTCATTACTAAGCCTGATAGTCATTTTTGTATTTGCATCGAACTTCATGACCTTAGTAAAGTTTCTCTCAAGGATGAATTTTTGTTTCTAATTAATATCGATATAATTGTGGATTCAACTGTGGGTCACGCCTTACTCTCATTCATGAATGACTTATTAGGTTACAATCAAATCCTTATTAACGTAGAGGATCAATATACAACAACATTTGTGAGCCTTTGGGGTACTTTTTGTTATATACTTGTAATACCTACCCCTTAGTCTGCTTGACTATGTCAGTTTCTGATCTCTTTTAGACTTTTTATGTTTGCGTTGGTGATTTCAAGTGATTTTAAGGATATTTATGTATCGCTTTTCATTATGCTATTGATCCATTGTTAGTTGTATTATATCATCTATTTGCATATGATTTGTGATTATTTCATGTTGGTTATGCTTATGTTATGAAATCATCGTGATTAAGGTTTTCTTATAATACTGACCCTATATTTATATGCACATGGATCATTGTGATGTTTTACATTTTTGTTTGTTATATTTTGTATGGTATGGGACAGAGTCGTAGTTACTTGCTTCGGCGAGATCCACACGATAAACTAGTCTCAACCATTATTTGTTATTTTGCATGTATATATGCTTGTCTTTGTGATGACAGATTTGCAAGTACCGGGCTACGTCTTCCCTGAATTGGCAGGAGTGAGCGTGCCCTATCGCAATATCTCAATGGTAAGAGAGGGGAGATAATATTTAGGTCCAAATCCATCTCCTAAACCCTTATTTTGTCCTAGAATTGGACAAGAATATGATTGATTGTCCTAGTGTTTGAATCTGTTAAGTGATGTGGATTCGTGAGCATGTTTGGGTGTGTTTGTGTTTGTGTTTTAGTTGTTGTCTATTTCAATTATTTTCTGTTTAGATGGGTTTTAGATGGATTAATGATGCTTTTTGATTGATTTAATTAGAAAATAATTATGGTAAATATTAACGTTAATTATTGCATCTTTAACAAGGTTAAAACATTGATATATGAAATATATGGCTATTTAATAATTAAATATTAATTAAATGCCTATATTTAATTAATTGATTTAATTATTGAGTTTTGATTTAAATAATTGAGATTTAATAAATATTAAATTCAATTAATT
>MU224474.1:2994309-3017193 GCA_018584345.1 Thuja plicata | reverse complement strand
TATTAATTAGATAATTTATATTCCCTTTAGGGTTTTCACTTTTTGAAAACCTAATTGCTTGGTTTTCTATATCCTTGGATTGAAAGCCATTTTGGAGGTTGTTCAATCAGGGGAGAAAGGAAAATCAAGTGATGAAGGATTTGTGAAAGCTTGAGAGCATTTTGGAGCATTTTTGGAATTCTTCTTTGCTTGGAATTGTGGATTTTGTTTCTCTCATCAATTATTAAGGTAGGATCTTGTTCATGTCAATTCTAGCTTTCGGATCCCCGTCTTCCATACATCTGGAAAGCTAGGATCTTTTGTGTGATCTTCCTTGTTTGATTATTGTGTGGTTTATTGATGTAAAATTGAAGAAACGTGTTCTTGATTCAATTTTGTGGTTTCTTTCAAGTTTGCATGTCATATTTGTGCTTGTGGGCAAAAAGGTTTCATTTTATGGTGTTAGATGCAAAATGGGCATTAGGGTTTTCATGTGGAAATGAATTTGCTTCAAAGTTGCCCTCGGGGTTTCAATTTGGGAAAATATTTCTTTTAAAAAAAAAATTGATAATTATTGCCAAGAAAGGATTTAAACCCTCAGATCTGTTAATATCATACCTTGAATGTAGAAAACAAGTCAATTGATTTAAATTTTTATGCTTAGAGAAAACCCTTCTTGAAAATAAATTAATGTTAGATTTAGAATTTTTTTCTTGTTTGCATCAATTCGCATGCAAAGATTTCATTTGAAAAATATTATTAAATTTAGAATGTTTTTCTTGTTTATGTCAATTTGCATGCTTAGAGAAAACTCTTCTTGAAAAAGAAATTAAATATTAAATTTAAAATTTTTTTCTTGTTTGTGTCAATTTGCATGCAATAGAATTCTATTTTTAGAAATTAAGTTTCTTTAGAAACTCTATTTTTAGAAATTATGTTTCTTTAGAAATTTTATTTTTAGAAAAAAAAAAAATTAATTCTAGTGGTATTCTATTTTTAGAAATTCTATTTAAAAATAAAAAAATAAAAAATAAAAAAACTTTTACTTGTAATTATATTTGGTTTTTAGTAATTATTAAATAGATTAATTTATATGAGGTGGATTTTATAAATTGATCTATATAGGCTTGATGTGCATTTTCTTTGGAAAATTGAATTATGTTGTTGATAGTAATTTTATCAGATAAACTAATTTGCATAGTGTTACTATAAATGAGTTTATCACTGTATTTTATTGTCTTTCTAAAATCATACTCATTATGCAATGACGTGTCTTCTGAGTGACTGATTGAAAAGATTATGTGCTTCCTTCCCTTTTTGTGATATTGCTATGTGTTGGTTGTCTGTTGGGATTAGTTGGCTATCAGGATGTAAAACCAGAGGTTTTGGGTTTTTTGTTTCTTTGGTATTCTGTGTACTTCAGTGCATGTTCTTGTTGAGATTGATTTTGAGTCTTGATCTTTTTACCCAACCTGGTTGTTTAACTAGTTTTATGTGATCATGTGATAGTACTTTATGTGGTATTGGTTAATTGAGAACCAATAATTCTTGTATGGGCAAGAACCAGTTTCAAGAGTTATGTTCTTCTTTTGATATTGTTTATGATTCACTGAGGGTGTATCCCTATATGAGTGAGAATCAATGATGAGGATTATGATATACCTTTATGATGTTCTTTTGTGAACCTAGGGTAGGTTACCTAGTTGTATAGTAGGAGGTGGCTTGCAATAAATTGACGGAGCTCACAAGTGGCTGCTAGGATCATTTATTGTAAGTATTTGTAACAAGTGATAACATAATAATTTATTAGGGGTTTTAGAATAATCTAATAAGACATTAAGCCTCACCCATGCTTGAGCGCTATTATAGGCCAAGATGGAGGATGAGTTGATGTTTGCCGCCTCGAGGGGTGTGTGTGGCATAGTTAGTGACTTTGTCTGTTTGAGAAGTCATTGGCGTTGTGTATGGTCACTCGAGTGACGGGATCCATTGAGGGATTTCTATGACAAAACTCAACGGTTAGACGTACATGATGACACCTTCCTATATATAGCTTAGGTTATCCTACGTGTGTCAGTTACCTCTGGTATTTTTTAGATTTCCTTATTGTGATTCAGAGAACTTATAGGATCTTCCTGTGCATTTCTTTATGATGGTTGTATACCTTTAATGTTGCCTTCTTGTTGTATACCCGTGGGTGTGGGCCTGTTATTATCTCCTCAGCATGGTGGGAGTGGACCTTTGGTTCCACATGGTCGGGTGGTAGTGATTCTTGCTTCTGCGTTGTTAAAATTATTGTTTATAAACATTTAAAAAAAAAATTATTCTGTTAACTTTGTCGCATGTTTAGGTTAGTTCTCCTGGGTTCCCTGGCGGGGCATTACAATACTCGTGTTGTTTAGGTTGAAGAATGCTAAAGCAACCTATTAGTGTTTTGTGACCCTTATATTTCATGATTTTATTTATGAGATGTTAGAAGATTATGTCAACAACATCTTGGCTAAGTATATGACTCATCAAGATCATGTTAACATTCTTCGTCATGCTTTGACTGTACAAAATGGGACTGAACCCCCTTAAGTGCATATTTGGAGTGCATGTTGGTAATCTTATGGGATTTATTGTCACTTGTCATAGAATTGAAGTTGATGCAAATAAAATTGATACAATAGTCAACATACCTCCACCTAGGAACATCTCGCGACTGCATTGTTTGCTAGGAATTGTTTGGGCAATTCGTAGATTCATATCTCAATTAGCCAATCGTACCCTCCCATTCACACATCTATTAAATAAATGTGTGTTCTTGTAATGGGATGGTGAATTCCAAAATGTCTTTGAAGCTATCAAGGATTATTTGGATAATCCTTCTATTTTAATATTGACTATGCAATATAGACCTTTCCTGCTTTGCATCTTAGTATCAAAAAATGCTTTGGTAGCCTTATTGGCTCAGTATGATGATGATATCAAAGAACGAGTCATCTACTACATTATTTGTGTTCTTTTTTATTATGATTTACTTTATACTATAGCATGGAAAACAAATGTCTTGCTCTCATCTTTGTAATGCATAAGCTAAGACAAAATCTCCTCCATGCACAAGCTTAAGTGATTGTTAAAAATGATCTTACGCATCTTTTTTCTAGGGCCAACCCCTTTGGTAGGTTAGCAAAATGGGTGATGTTTCTTTATGAGTTTGGTCTTAAATTTGTAACTCAAAATTTAATTAAAGGTCAAGTTGTCATTGATCAACTAGCGAAAGCACCCTCACCTAAAGTTTTTCCTACTCTAGATTTATTCCTAAATCAAAATTTATTTATCATCAATTGTGAACCTATCTGAGAAATATACCTCGATGGATCGAGATGTCAAACTAGTAATGATGCAATTTGTTGGGAAAATGGTGTCTCAACATTGCAATAATTAAAAGGTTGTTGTTGATACGTGAGCAATAGGGGTTCTGGGGCATCTCCCCCAACTTAGGTCATACGTCCAATGGTGGATATTTTGTGCACCATTTTTGGGTGGTTTTGGCCCATAGTTTTGTAATAAAGTTTCATATTTTATATTTCCTATATACAAGGCCCATGTGAGGCATTTCAATGTATTAGAGAGTCTACTAGCTATTTTGATGCCTTTGGATCTCCACTAGTGATACTCCCATGACAAGCTTTCTCTACAAGAATATTTTAACCTATTATTGATTTCTAAATAATATATTGGACGTATTTTGGAGTGTGGGGTTTTTTTCTCTCAAAAGGGTTTTCGCACATAAATCATTGTGTTGCGGTATACCTATTATTTATGTCATTTCTATTATGCTTATAAAAGTGTTGTAAATATTTGAGAAAGTTTTACATGGCCCTCCTCTTAAGATTAGTGTAGAAAGTTATTTCGCTGCTATAATTTCTATACAAGTGGTATCAAAGCTTGATCAACATTGGGTTCAGTTGTGGGTTGTTGGGTTTTATTTAACTAATCTTGATTTGAGTAGGATCCTGTGTAGAAGATACTCTATGATCTTTTTGCGAGAATTTTCAAATGGAAAGTTCGTTAGAGAGAATAAAGGTTGAGAAAAAATTTAAAATGATTTTGAAATGTGGAAGTTGAAGATGGATGATCTATTAATAAATTGAGATATGTTGGATGTGTTTGATGAGAATGTCATGAGACCTACAAATTCAAATGAGGCTACTAAATATGTTGTCATGGACCATAAATCCAAGGATCTCATCAGATTGTGCCTTGCATACTTTGTTTTTATCAATGCCCATGAAGAGTCCTCTCTACAAAGAAGTTATGGAAGAATCTTGGTGAGATGTATCAAATCGAGTCTTTAGTAAATAATAGTTTCTTAAGGAAGAAGCCATATTCCTTGAGAATGGAGGAGGGTGGAAAAATTACAGACCACCTAGAAGATTCAATATGTTGGTGGTTCAATTGGCATCATTTGGTGTTGTAAGGTAGAAAATGATGTTAATAGAATAAGAGTGTTTTGATACTCAAATCACTTATCACCTTACATTTAATATTTAGAGTAGAGGGATAAATAAGACATTCCCTTTTATTCTCAAATTCACAAAGGAAGGATCTAAATTGATCAATCCAAAAAGGATCAATGCATAAACGAATCAATCTATTGGAAATAAGAATAAAGAATGAGATCCTAGGTTTCCCTCTTAAAATGTGTGTGAATGAATGTAAATATGTGATAGATTTAGAATAATTAAGGATTTGAATTGAAATTGGTAGGAGAAATTCACTAACCTTGAAATATTGCAGATCAAAGAATGTTGTTTTCTGAGGTTTGTACTATGTTTATAGAAAATTTGAAGTATGATTCGAAACCGGAACGCAAAGACAAACAAAACCCATAAATACTTTTCTAATCTGACACCCTCTTGAGAAAAAGGTTGACCTTGACCCACAAATGTCACCCTTGAACCAATAATCTTGACCCTGACCTGCACTGCCCCGACAAAAAAATCTATTTTTAGATCCTGATAGTTTGCTGAAAAGGGTATCCAGATCTGGGTTCAAATCCGCAGTCCTGAACCTGTACCTGCAAGAAAAATAATTTTATTTGTTGGGGGGAGGGGTTTGCCTTAGTTAACCCCTAATTTAGGAATTAACCTTGAAATAAATAAAGTATAGAATGCTAGCAAGTAGTAGAATTGAATATAAGAATGAAGCTATGCTATTGAATAGATATGCAATTGTATTTTGAATGTAAACAAGTATGTAAATATGAAAGCATAGACTTTAGAAACCATAAACCTCCATGATTGTATTCTTGGAATCCACCTTGAAGAGATGATGAAAGAGTCTTGAGGATGCACAAAGGATCTTGAAGGAAGATCACACCATCATGATGGCTAGATCTAGGGCTTGAATGATAAATCTTGAATCCTTGAACCAAATCCCTTCAAAGGCTTGAGAGCTTGAATCCTTGATCTTTAATGGACAACTTGAATGCTTGAGAGGAAGAATTGAACACCTTGAAAGCTTGAAAACATGTAGAACTATGGATGCTTGAACCTTTTGCTTCTTGACAAAATCTTGGTTAGAGCTTTTCGCACTTAAAAGACTTAGAGAAAATGAGAGAGAAAGGCTTCCTTTTATATGAAATTAGGGCACAATATTCTAAGGAGGCCTACATAGGAGAATTAAATCATAATCAGACCCATGTCCCTAGAAGTGGACCTATGTTAAATATAATTTAGGAATCACCACTTCGAAACCCGAAACAGCCGACCCAGAAGCGGGAAATAACTTATTGCAAAGACCGACATCTGGAAACTATGGGACCCCAAGATTTGAACCCTGGGTCAAGGTCGAGGTCAACCTTGAGTTAGGTCAAGGTTGAGGTTGACCTTGACCTAGGTCAGGGTTGAGGTTGACATAGACCCAAAAGGTCGACCCTGACCCTGAGGTCAAAGACCTCAGATCTGCAATCCAGGATGCCAAAATCTGGATGGAAAGAAGTGAAAAGAGAGGCAGAACAAGGGGAAAGCCAGGTCAAAGTTAGGAACCCATTCAAGGTGCTTGATATGACCCCAAACCACTTACTCAAAAGGATAAACTAGTCTACCATGGAAGTGCTTCCATTTTCTAACTATACATTTAGCCCCCACTTTAGCAGGAGTATGGAAATCAAACATGCTCACTATAAAGTTAGAAGAAAGATACTGGTGGATCGCAATGAAGTAGAATATCACTAAGTCAAGGACATGAGCCCCTAGACCAAGGATTATTAATCAACATACATACATAAAGATATGAAAGTAAAGAGCAATCAATCATAGAAAACACACATGATTACATAAGCAAGACCAGAGCAACACTATAAATAACATAGCTTCATGATCTAATCCTACTAGCATGAAAGCAAAAAGAGAGAAAAGAAAAAGTGATTACCTTTCCTAGTAAGGTGCCCACCTTACCATGAATCACCGAGGGAGAGCCCAACAGGTTCACCCATAAACTGTGCTTGTAATTGTAAATGCATATTCTGACGGCTTTTAAAATATCCATTGATCCACATTCTTGTATCACTATGGAATATAAAATGCGTGTCCATTCAAGATTTAGCAACTTATGTGCATTACCTTTCAAGGATTTAGCATATTGTAAAATAAAAGGGTGTGTATCTCTTCAGGATTTAGCAACTTATGTGTGTTACCTTCTGAGGATTTAGCAAAAATAAAAGTAAATATGCGTATCTCTTCAAGATTTAGCAACTTATGTGCGTTACCTTCCAAGGATTTAGCAAAAATAAAAGTGAAAATGTGTGTCCCTCCAGAATTTAGCATGCTGCAAAATTTAAATTAATGTAAACTATAGTACAAGGGAGACCCTATATATGCCCCCTCCTTATCATGACTACCCACTAGGCAGGACAAGGAAGAGAAAAGAGGATACCTACTTCACAAGGTAAGGAGATATCTATCTTAACAACAATGTATACCATATTCTTAGTGAAGAGTACTGGTCCTTACATCCAAGAACATAGATAATCATGAAATGGATATATCACTTATGGAAAAAAAGGATCCTCAAAAGGGAAGAGATCTTACCATCAAGACCCTCGCCATAGAGGAGTGCTTAGGATAAAATGTCACCTTCAAAAGAAATAAGGACCAAAGATTCAATCATCTAGCCCTTTGCAATGAAGAGGAAGAGGAATCTCGGAATGAAGGAGTCAAACTCTAACCCAAAGCAAAGGCAAGAGAAAATAAAGAAGAGGTGATGACCTAGGACAATCACCTCCTACATAAGAGGGTATCCATAGTCAAAAACATACATCTTTGTAAGGAAATAATGTTGTATGATAAACAAATGCCACTAAGCTAAGGAAAGTAGATCCTTAGATAGAGGAAGAAGGAAAACACCTTGCCCCTCAAGGGTGAAAGCAAGGGATATATCAAATTATATCAAGAAATATTGTTGTAGAAAAGAGATTTTATGCAAGAAGTGAGAAAGTAACCCTTGCGAGGGATAGCACACTATTCAGTTTCCAAGGTGAGAGTTTTATCAACCATGGAAGCCCAATGTCAAACAACGAAATAGGTTATAATCAAAGACATAGATCCTTAATGCAAACCAAAATTTTCATGTATGCTGGATATCACATAATAGATAGATACTGCTTAACCAAGGGAAAGTGGATCCCAGAAAGACAAAAAAGAAGGAGATGGCATCCTTGCCCCCCAAGTGCAGGGACAAGGATGAAAGGGGACCTATTATATCGCTCACAATACTATGCAAGACAATGAGCCCCCAAAGATTAGGCTAACATTGTTTACATAATATGGAGTTCCATAATAGGAACATAAATGTTATTTAGAGAAAATAGGATTTAAATATAACTCATTGCCACATGATATATAAATAACTTCACTATCAATGAGATGCCTAATCTTATAATGTAAAGCTTGAAATTCATTTGAGTGACCATGAAATCTATGATAGAAATAAAAATGAATAATCTTCAAGTATAGACTACGTTTCTTTTTGTGTTTAGGTCTAGTAATTATCTTAGCACGAAGGAGTTTAGGCAGAACAACCTCTTGGTCAAATTCCTTCATAGGGTCATCATGTTTTGAAATGTTATTTGAAATTTTGGTAACATTGATGTGTTGTTGATGATTAAATCCCAATCCATAAGAATGCTTATGCCCCCCATTCTGTAAGGGCATTTGAATTCCTTGTTTATGCTTAGTACATCCTTGATTATGGAATCCTTGTTTAACTAGTAAATGATAACTATGACCATAACAAGAAGCCATATGAAAAGAAGTCAATTGAAATGCAGTAATCACTAAGTCATCATTAGTATGTTTGATAGATTCACAAGAAGGAAAAATAAAGGAATACATCCTAGGAGAAGATGGGGTAGGAGTTTGATTCTCCGTAGGATCATCACCAAGAGGGAGAGCATTAAGGGAATTCATATCATTCTCCGCTAATGCCTCATCATTGGAAGGAATCTCAAATGGAGGTAAAGAATCTATAGTGTTTTATTCTTTCTCTAAAATGTCCACATAAGGGGAGTGTGTTTTATAAAAAGAGTCATCACCATGTATGAATAAATCACCCTCTTGTATCAAAGCATCTTCACAAGAAGGGGATAAATTAATGTCTTTATCCAAGGGTTCATCCCAAAAAATAAAATCATCCATAATGGCTTCATGAGGAAGAGAGTAATCAACATCCAAATCCAAAGGTTCATCCCAAATAGGAGGATTATCCTCCCTATCAATAAAGCACATTGTAGGAGAGCCTAAAGCTTGATCCCCAAAGGATAAATAATTATATTCTAAAGTAGGCTCATAGAAAAGACATATATTAGGAGAAGAATTAACATATATCCCTAGCTCATTTATATGGTAAAGGTCATTGAAGAGATTGTAGAGGAGGATGAAAGAGGAATAGGATCCATGGAGATCGTATTCAAACATGTTTCATCCTCACTTCCATGTACCTCATTAGGGGATCTATCCTCTTTAGCAACAAAAGCCTCATCAAAGTATTCAAAACAAAAATCATACATGTTGAACACAATGAAAAATGTAAATTTTTTTGTATTTTTTAAAGAAATTTTGTGATTTTTATGAATTTTGAAATATAAATGCAAGAGCATAAAAGAAAACCTACTTCTATATGCATGCAAGATTTAACATGAAATGTAAATCCAACACCAAAGAGAAAGAGTTGTCTATCGCAGGTTCACCAAAATGTAAAGGAAGAAAATGATGTTAATAGAATAAGAGTGTTTTGATACTCAAATCACTTATCACCTTGCATTTAATGTTTATAGTGGAGGGATAAATAAGACATTCCCTTTTATTCTCAAATTCACAAAGGAAGGATCCAAATTGATCAATCCAAAAAGGATCAATGCATAAACGAATCAATCTATTGGAAATAAGAATAAAGAAGGAGATCCTAGGTTTCCCTTTTAAAATGTGTGTGAATGAATATAAATATGTGATATATTTAGAATAATTAAGGTTTTGAATTGAAATTGATAGGAGAAATTCACTAACCTTGAAATATTGCAGATCAAAGAATGCTATTTTATGAGGTCTGTACTCTATTTCTAGAAAATCTGAAGTATGATCCGGAACCAGAATGCAGAGACAAACAAAACCCAGAAATATTTTTCCAATCAGACACCGTATTGAGAAAAAGGTTGACCTTGACCCACAAATGTCACCCTTGACCCAATAATCTCGACCCTGACCTGCACTGCCTCAACAGAAAATCTATTTTCAAATCCCGATAGTTCACTAAAAAGGGTATCCAGATCTGGGTTCAAATCCGTAGTCCTGAACTTGTACCTACAAGAAAAAGAAATTTTTTTGTTGTGGGGAGGGGTTTGCCTTAGTCAAACCCCAATTTAGGAATTAACCTTGAAATCAATAAAGTATAGAATGCTAGCAAGTAGTAGAATTGAATCTAAGAATGAAGCTATGATATTGAATAGATATGCAATTGGATTTTGAATGTAAACAAGTATGTAAATATGAAAGCATGGACTCTAGAAACCATAAACCTCTGTGATTGTATCACTGGAATCCACCTTGAAGAGATGATGAAATATTCTTGAGGATGCACAAAGGATCTTGAAGGAAGATCACACCATCGTGATGGCTAGATCTAGGGCTTGAATGATAAATCTTGAATGCTTGAACCAAATCCCTTCAAAGACTTGAGAGCTTGAATCCTTAATATTCAATGGAGAATTTGAATGCTTGAGAGGAAGACTTGAACACCTTGAAATCTTGAAAACGTGTAGAACTATGGATGCTTGAACCTTTTGCTTCTTGACAAAATCTTGGTTAGAGCTTTTCGCACTTAGAAGACATAGAGAAAATGAGAGAGAAAGGCTTCCATTTATATGAAACTAGGGCACAATCTTCTAAGGAGGCCTACATAGGATAATTAAATCCTAATCAGACCCATGCCCCTAGAAGTGGACCTATGTTAAATATAATTTAGGAATCACTGCTTCGGAACCCGAAACAACCGACCCAGAAGCGGGAAATAACTTTTTGCAAAGACCGACATCCGAAAACTATGGGACCCTGAGATTTGAAACCTGGGTCAAGGTCAAGGTAGACCTTGACCTAGGTTGGGGTTGAGGTCAACATAGACCCAAAAGGTTGACCCTGACCCTGAGGTCAAAGACCTTAGGTCTGCAGTCCAGGATGCCAAAAACTGGATGGAAAGAAGTGAAAAGAGAGGCAGAACAGGGGGAAAGCCAGGTCAAAGTCAGGAACCCATTCAAGGTGCTTTATATGACCCCAAAACACTTACTCAAAAGGCTAAACCAGTCTCCCATGGAAGTGCTTCCATTTTCTGACTATACAGGTGTCACAATGGACGAGGAGGAAAAATGTCAAATCTTGCTTTGTTCATTGCTTGATTCATGAGATTCTCTTGTTATTACCGTCGATAGTATTTTTTTGTTTTGATGACTGGAGATGTGATGGATTCTTTGCATTCTAAAGAGGTAAGGATGAAGGTATCCATTAATGCCAAGAAGACCCTAGTTGTTTGTGAAAGACCTAAGGAAAAGGGAAAGAAGAATGAGAAGCATAATAAATCCAAATCTCCTAGAAGTTATTTTCCAGAATTGTGGTAAGCCTAGACATTTCCATAAGGACTATAAAAAAAGAAAAGAAGAAGAAAAAAAAAATGATTCTAATTTTGAGTCCAACAAGGAAGATTATGATGCATTATAGATTTGGCCACTCGTACATGTGATGATGCATGGTTAATTGACTCATGTGCATCTTTTCATATGACCTTTAATAAAGATTGGTTTTATGAATATGAATAATTTGATGGACGTAAGGTGTACCTGGGTGATAATTCTCATTTAAATATTGTTGGTTGTGGTAAGGCTACAATTAGGTTTCTTGATGGTACAGTAGGAAAGATTAATGGTGTTTTGCATGCCCCTGGTCCAATACAAATAAAAAATAAAAAATTGTAAGCAAACTAATAGACTCAGGTATTTAGGTAGTCTTTTATGACGTAAGGTGAAAATGGTGAAAGGTGTTATGGTGATTGTTAGAGGTGTCATGATTGGTATATTGTATAAGCTAGATGCATACATTGTTGAGTGTAATAGTGTTTATGTGAAGACTAATTTTGTGGATACTTATTTAGAAAATGTGAGGGTTTCACCTTCAACAAATGGTCATGAATTTTGAGTACCTAAGAGTGTTTTTTCTTCTGAATCAAAGTTACCTATAGATAAGACTATGTCATGACACCAGAGACTTTTCCATATTGAAAAGGAGGTTCTAAGGACATTGAAAGAGAAAGTCTGTGTTGAAGGTTTGAATGATTGTAATCTTGATTTTGATTTCTACTAGCGTTGTGTTTATAGAAAAAAAAAGTGTGTTCAATTTTACTTGAGTTCTTATAAATATTTTGGTGGGTTATATCTTATTATTATGATGTTTTTGGTCTGGTAGATGTTCCTTCCATTGAAAAGTCTACATAATATGTTTCATTTTTTTTCTATTATAGGAGAAGGACATGGGTAGTTTTATAAAGAGCAAACGTGATATTTTCAGTTAATTTGAAGAATTTAAAGCTATGGTTGGATTGAAAACTAGAAGGAAAATAAAATGTTTGAGGACTGATAATGGTGGTGATATTTCCTCTAATGATTTCAACAGATATTGTAAAGAATGTGGCATTCATATGCAAAAGAAAATTTCATATTCTCCACAATAGAATTGAGTTGAAGAAAGGATAGAAAGGAAGTTGATAGAGAAGGCTATGAGTATGTTGAGTGGCGTTGGCCTCAAACAAATATTTTGGGTTAAAGTTATTTCTATTACTTGCTACTTGATTAATAGGTCTCCTACACCAGCTCTTGTTGACAAAACACCTATGTAGGTGTGGTCAGGTCATGAGCCTTCATTGGGACATCTTTGATTTTTTTGGTTGCGAGGCACATCTACCAAAGGAGAAGCAAACAAAGTTGTAAAACAAGGTTATGAAATGTATCTCCTCAAATACAATTATGGTGTTAAATAATGCAAGCATTGGGACCTTGTTGTGCACAAGTAATACATAGTAGAAGTGTTGTTTTTAGAGAGACTAAGCATCCTCTTGTTACATTATAGCCTGAACAAAAGGCCACTCTCAGGTTGAGGGTGTTGATTATGGTGGGGTATTTTCTCCTATAGCAAAAATGAAATCCATTAGATTTTCTTTCTATTATTTTTGCTTGTGATTCAGAGGATGAGAAAATGGATGTGAAATTGCTTTCCTTCATTGTGATTTGGAGGAGGATATTTACATGACATAGTTGGAGCCCTAAGTGGAAAAGGCTAAAAGTAACGTGGTTTGTAAATTAAAGAAATGTGTATACAACCTCAAACACACTCTTAGGATGTGGTACCGTAAATTTGATATATATGTACTGAGTTTGGGTTTTGAGCATTCTAAGTTAGGTTACTATATTTATTATAAAATTGACGGTGGTCATTTATTGTACACTCCATTATATGTTGATGGCATGTTATTTATTGGTAAAGGGAAAGTTATAATAGTAGATCTCAAGTCTCAACTTGCTGCTAAATTAGAAATGAAAGATCATGGTGCAACTAAACATATTCTCATGATGGAAATTAGAAGAGATGGAGTGAACAAAAATATATGGTTGGGCCAAAGTAAGTATGTGAACTTATTTTTATAGAGCTCCAATATACAAAATTATAGACCATTACGTGTTCCTTTTATAGTTGGAACAAATTAGTCTATTTCATATTGTACTAAATCCCCATTAGAGATAAAAAAAAATATGACCAAAGTACCTTACCAGAGTGCAGTTTGAAGTTTGATGTGTGTTATGGTATGCACTAGATCAGACATTGCCCAAGTAGTGGGAGTTTTTTATAGATATATGTCTAATCTTGGTAGAGTTCATTGGGATGTAGTTAAAAGAGTCTTAAGATATTTTAATGGCACCTTAAATTATTCTTTTTTTAATCATGGTATTATGATAGGAGACAAAATTTCCCATGATATTTGTGGTTATGTGGATTCAAATTGGGTAGGTGATATTGATAGAAGAAGATCCACTAGTGCTTATGTGTTTACATTGTTTGGTGATGCAATTAGTTGGATAAGTAAGTGTATCATCCTAAATTGTAGGCACCTATGATTCGATGCTCAATTAGGCCCCATTTTAGTGATTTCAATATTTCATGTTCGTTATGCTTGATCCATCAACCTATCTCCTGCATTTATAGCTTCTTTTCCTCCTTCACAGCCTCCCATTTAAATTTGGACCTCCCTAATGTTTGATCCCTGTAGACACCAAAAAGTGTTCATACGTGAAAATATTTACCCGTATTCTATCATATCTATTTAAATAAATATTTATTATTTATTTAATAATCCTTTATCTTAACCTTTATCCCCAATTAAATAAGTTTACATTTATTTAATCCTATCCTATCTCATTTCTGGAGAGTTTAATTAGTCCTAAATTAATTAAACTAACCTATAGCCTAAATCCTCTCACCTTTTCCTAAATCCTACCCACTAATTAATCCTTGATTAATTAGCCTAATTTATTGATTCTTGCACCATTAGTAATTTCCCCTAATTTAAAATTGTCTCACACATGTGTGAGCACAATTTTAAATTTTAAATTTTAAAATTAACACTTCACGTGTGAACCCTACTTTGGTCCTTTCACCTCTTACACCTTTGTCCTCCATCTCTTCTTCCAAATTTGCTCACACATGTGTGATCAACCTTGGTCTTTTCAACCCTTGCACCTTTGTCACCCTTTGTCATTGACCCATCCCTTTCACAAGTCACTCACACTTGTGTGAGCAACAACTCACCTTTTGGATGGTCAACTAGTTATCCACTTGACATCCAACTCATTGATCCTATTCAATCTTGACCCTTCATCCAATGTTGAATCCCAACCATCCATTTCTCTCGAAATCCTATAAATTGAGATCCTTCTCCTCATTCCCACATCATCTATTTATGCATTGTCATGTTGTTGGTTTTGTGAGAAGCCACATACCCTCGTCTACAACATATCAACATTTGGAGGTTTGCATTTCTTATTGTATTGAATAGGCTAAGTTTGTCTCTTATTTCTTATTCTTATTCATCATATTTCCATGTTTTTCCATATCATTTGAGGTATGCATGAATAAGTAGGAATAGTCTTAGTTTGTTTATGCTTGTTCTTTTATTGACATTTCATGCTACACATTTTGGTGAACCTGAAGCGAACATTCCCTTCTAATGTGTCTATTTGTGAGTTTTTTTGTGATTTTTGAGCTTGTAGGTGGAAGACTTTTAAGGAGCATTTGGTGATCAACTTCTACAAAATTATCAAAATCATGAAAATAACCTCACAGTTGTTCCTGGGGCAGCCAAGAGATAACTTTTGATATTTTATTTGCTATATTTTTCTCATTTTGAAAAATTCAAGTTATAGGAAGTATATACATAGAATATATGTCTTGATTCTTAGTTGTCTATTTCATGTATATTTAAGCTATTTAATTTTATATCCTGCATAAATAAATAAAATTAACTTTATTTTTGAACTCTTCTCTCTCTATTTTTCTTAAAAAAATAAGTATACATATTTTTATATATTTTAAAAAAATCAAATAATTATCATGGTGGAGAGGCAATCGTGGCTAGGGTTCAAACAACATGACGGCATGCATTACAAAGGAGGGGCAGGTTTTCAATGGCCATTTAACAAGCAAATAATGAAGGACCAACCCCGGTTTGGTATAAAGCAAGCCAGTGGACATGGAAAGCATCAATGAACCCTATTCACTAGAATAACAATGTGGATGCGGGTGTCTGTAAACCTAGGGATCGAATGGGGAATGACTTTGAAGACCACCAAATGGTGCAAGTTGGGCAGCGTATAGAATTTAAACAGGTACAAAATAAGTTATAGCAGCCTAAACCCTCATCTGAGGTAGCAAAGGTTACAAAGGTATGCCCTAATGATGAACATAATAGGGTAGTTTCTCTATTGATTGATAATGAAGAGTGTAATGAGATTGGTTGTTATCTTAGAGAGAAAGCCTTCTTTATGAAATTGGGGGTGCATGAACAACCTTTTCAAAAATCCATTCGTGGTGTAACAAGAATTGGGGTGAGGGCGTTGAGCTCAAAACTTTAGCAAATGGGTTTTATTTGGTTATATATCCCATTGCTCATGATATAAATTGGATGTTTAACAATGAGCCTTTGTTCTTGTAAGGAAAGGGATTTTTTATTGAAAAAATGGAAATGCCATTTTTAATCCCCTTTAAGAAACTATAGGCTCTATCCCTATCTAGATCAGGCTCCCTGGACTACCCCAAGAATACAAGGACTAGTAAACTCTAAGATAGATTGGTAGTAAAATTGGGGACTTTGTAAAGGCAGAAGAAGTTGTTGATAAGAATGATTATAGTATGTATACAAGGATTTGTCTTAACTCGCAAATGATTCACACCCTTCCAAATATGGTAGAAATCAACTTTGGGTCTGGAGTTTGGAAACAAAAGATAGAGTTTGAGGAGAAGTTGGAAACATGTTTGAAATGTAAAGAATTAGTGCACCCAATGGGGCTTTGTAAAGAAGTGGAAAAGGAAAACTACTAGTGCAAAACTCACTAGCTGAGGAGATTATTAACATATCTAAAGGAAGTTAGTGGGAGAAATAGTGGAATGAAATGGACTAGGTGTTGCAATCTCACACAAGGAAAGGCTTTATATCTAATGGTGGTTTTAAATATCCTTGGGGGGTGTGCAAACAAGAGTGATAAATGAAGTTTTTGACAGTTGCAGTTGTTATCAAGTTTTCACTCAAGCTCAATTCTGCATGTCATCATGATTTCAAACAAACAATTATTGATTAGTAATGACATTTGGATATAAATGTGGCTCCAAGGAGGGTTTGAGCCCAACATGCCAACAAAAGTGTGGAGGTTATGACGGTCTAGAAACATGCGAGCAGGGCAAGGGATGCTCAGTTGGATTTATCCCACATTGGTCATGTCTGGGGGTAACTTGTTACTTTTATACATTAGCACACACGTAAGAAGTGCCAAAAGCTAGGTGCCTTTTGGAAGGAGTCTTGTATGCAATGACAGATAATTCAATGATAATTTGAGATATTTTGTCAGCTCGAGGTGGCTGAGCAGTGACACAACAGACGAAGTAGAAAACCAGAATGTGCTACATGGCAAGAGTGAATAAGGTAGATTGATGAGTGGGCCTCTATGTGGCATGATTCTGTGAACTTGCAAGGAAGAAGCTTGAGGAGAGAGAAAGTTTTGAGATAAAGTGAGATGCCACCACGTGCCCCAACTAGGATGTAATAGAGTGTGGTCATCGGCTCGCAAGGTAAGCAAGTAGTTAGAAAATCAACTGGAGAGATGGAGAGGGTGTTTAGTCGCAAGGTCAACAGTTTGAGTGGTGATTGGTGGTTAGGGCCCGCGAGCTGGCGAGTGAGTGGTCACGAGCTCCCAAAAATTATGCTTTGTAGCATAAAGTATTGGCGAGTTGGAGAGGGTGCTTAGTCGCGAGCTCATGATGGTCAAAGAAGATAGCATAAAAGGTTAGAGAGCTTGTGACAGGCAGTTATTGTTGGGTCACAAGGTTAATTTACAATTAGATATAATAACGAAGAGCTGGCGAGGGTATTGGTTACAAGGTTATGAGTGGTTAGGGGTTGTTAGGTCACAAGTTAGCGATAAGATACCACGTGTCTCGCATTATTTCTTTATTGTTGGCTCGCAGGATAAAATGGAATATTCTTCTCAGACTATAGAGCTAGCGAGCAACTACCATGTGGAGGTTCAGATGCGATGATAATAAAAGTTAGATTGGTGGTTGTCACTAGCTCTCGAGTGTTTGAGGCAGTCATGTTTTCATTTCGAGATCTAGCGAGAGACTGCCACATGTCCATAATATTGAAGTAATGGTTGTCTCCAACTCCCGATGATTAAGGAAAGTGACATGAAATATTGGAGAGTTAGTGACTGACGGTTTGTGGTTACTCATCGCGAGGTCGTGAGGGTTTAAGGACATAGCATATGTAGGTCACGAGTTAGTGAGTGACTGCCACATGGAGGGTTTTTGTGATCTCACAAGGGTTGAAAGGTGGTAAAAAAGACAGTTAGAGAACTAGTGAGTGATTTCCATCTGTCCAAAATGATGAAGGTAAGGATTGTCTCTTGCTCGTGCCAGTTTGGGATGGTAATGTTTCTAACCGGAGAGTTGGAGACGAGGTCTTGACGGTGATGAGAAATGTTGGTCTTGAGATCTCTGGTTATGAAGCGGTTAGTTGTTTATGCCAAAGAGCTAGCGACTGAGTGCCATGTGTCTCAGAGTGTTATTATTAAATGACTTGTCACTTGGTTACGAGTCATTATAGGGGACTATCATTTGGGTCGAGATCTAGCGATTGACTGCCAGGTGTCCAAGTTTTTTGTCATAACTTTGCCAAAGGAAAACACATGTTGCCACGAGTCTGGAGCCAACAAAAAATTGAAGGGGTGGCAGACAAGTGGTGATAGATGATTGACTAGATTTATTGAGTAAAATTAACTGTCTTGTCACGAGCACCAGGTTGTTGGAGAATGAGGAAGATGAAATTAAATGCAGATCTTTTTGAGAGGAACAAGATCAGATATCATTGATTTGAGGTATGGTGAGCGACACAAAAAAGAGAGCTTTCAAGTCTTCATCCATATCAAATCTCCAGTTCTTAATTGCGGCTCCATTCAACTTCTTGTCAGCTCTCTTTAATTTGTTAGTTGGTGATACTCTTCTTGAGTTTGTTTTTGTTGAGAATTTATTGGTTTTACCCTAAGTGATATGTAGCTTGTTGCAATCCTTACTCTATAAAAGGATTCTTAAGATCACTTAGCAAGGGGTTCTTCCTTATGCAATTTTTTTGCATTTTAAGTGAATGTTTGAAGTCCTTTTGCAGTTTTCTTGCATATGTTTTGTAACTCACTTTGGTAATGAAATACAAATTACACCTTGGATGACATTTTATGACTCAATCTTTGTCATCTTATTCTAGTAGCTCTTGTGTGTGTCTTTTCCGATTGATCAAACTACTTGTGAAATATTTTTCTCTTTCCCTGGAGTTTTGTCTTGGAGCTTATCACCTTTGTCTATTATTAGTATGTTTAATGTAGGTAATTAAGTGTGTCATGAATGTGCAAGTGATTCCTCAATTGTGAAGTTGTCTTACTTTCGTAGGTCAGGTGCACCTAGGTCTCTTAGTGAAATATTGATACAACAAGCATGCTATAATAAGTTGTGCAAGCCAAGTTTGTATAAATGGTAAAGTAGAGTGTGTCACTATGCGATTTCATGTCCTATAAACCAATCTTGGTACATCACCTTAGTAGTTTTAATTTAATCTCATACAAGCATTCTTCCCCTTTTCCCATTGAGAGAGTAGTTTTAGTAATTCCAATAGGTGAAACATCATATAGGAACCGACCTAGAATTCAGAGATTCACTCCAACTATTGAGTGACCCACTACTCATGAGTGTTTCCATGTTCTTCCAAAAAGATAAGTTTGGAGACTTAGCAAGGGTGCATTTTTAGAGACAACAATTTTTGGCACGCCTTGTGGGACTGTTCTTAACGAACAAGTCTTTAGAAGTTAGAAATATTTATTTTCTTGCTTGTTGGTTCTGATATGCTACCAGTAAGTTTTAGACCTATGAGGGGTTGTTTTTTGCATATCTAGCGATTATGTTGGTGAATAATCAAAGGACTAGTGTAATGTTGTTTTTATGAGAAGAATTGAAAGTAGGAGCTCAAAATATTTCAAATTTTTGTAGTTTTCCCCGCTCATAAGATAAGGAAGGACAATAAGAAGGACTCCTCCATAAAAAATAATCCAATCACCACCTCCTGCAAGAGAGCCGAGAAGGATTGGAAGACCAAAAAAAGGGAAGTAAAAAGGCATTCAACCTCACCAACTGGCAGAGAAGAACCTCGAGCTTCCTTATTTTCTATTATTTTATTTTTCGTAGCAACCATTTCTCTTCCTACAGCCAGTACATTTATACCCACAATTTTGTATACTAGTACAAGCTACTATCATGGCAAGACAGTTTGCCTTTGTGCCTTTTAACCAAGGCAAACCTCTCAATTTTGCTCAGCATCATGATATACCATTGGCAGCATTGAAGAACATGTATGGATTTATTGGAGAGAGTCAAACCACTGCTTTCAAACACATCATAGATGTGTTACTCTTTGTAATGTTCATCACGTCACTGAGGAAGATGTAGTTGTCAAGCTTCTACCGACCTCACTAAAGGGGAAGGCATTACAATGGTTCATAACTCTTGCAGTTGGTTCAATTGATTCATGGGACCATATTGGAGATGCCATGTCTAAATGTTTTAAGGACAAATCAGACCACTTGTCTCTAGTAGAGCAGTTAACTACTATTAAAAGGGTTCCTCAGGACTAGATGATTATTTTCAACACACATTTTCTGAGGACATGGAATAGAATCTTTGTTATAGTAAGGCCATCAGATGATTGTGCTTTCCTATATTATTTAAAGAGTTTGAATAATGATATCTCATTAATAATACAGTCCATGGGAGGTACTTCCCTTCCTCAATCTTTTGATATTATTGTTAGAGCAAAAAATAACATAATTCAGCCAGGAAAGATAACACCTAGGCCACACATGCCCCTTTTTCTAGATATACAACCTAATATGCCTCTGATTAGACCATCCTTTTATCATTTTCCCACTATTCTAGTATTACCATCTATTGTGACAAGTGATTCAACTATTGCAGGTCCTTCATAGGAGCTGCAAGACATTAGGAGGAACCATCAAAATATTGAAAGTGTACTACAAACCCTAGGGAATGAGCTAGTAATCATAAAAAAGAAACATTTAAAAGGTATACCACCTTACCAACCACAAAACCAAGGTACTAACCAACATTATCAGTAACAAAATCAGATTCTAGGGTAACAATCACAAAATCAAGGTGGCAGACAAACATACCAAGGAAATTATCAAGGTGCAAGACATAATTTGAATCAAAGGCCTTTACAACCTTATAATCCAACACCTCTTAATGTTTGTAATCCTATCAGAGACCTTGTACCAACCCAAAATAACCTGGCAGCAAAAGATGAGTGGTATTATCCATGTATTCAAGCACATAGTCAAGCTACTTGTTCAAATGAGGTTATAAACCAAGCACTAATGGTTCAAAATGTATTAAGTTCTCAACTGGATGTGACTAATGATGAATCTAAATAGCAACATATTCCTACTCCAATTAATACTACTTTATTTAACTAGAAAGGAGAAGAGTTTTGTGGAGTGAGTAATGATTCTCCAATTACAGCTAACACCAGCGCGAAGAAAAGGGCTCTAGAAGCGGAGCAAACAAAAATTAAGGGTAAAGATCATGTAATCGCAAAACTACTAACCACTCAAGTCCCAAATGTATTGCAAAGAAACCTTATTGTACCAACTAGGGAATGACCACAGTCTCACTTGGCTCATGCTAATATTAAGGTACATCACAAGGTGAATGCAACTGTGCCTTTCAACATTGTGGAGAATACGAAGAGGATGAATGTTAGGGGGTCAATGTGTGATTCATTGGTTATTCCAGGATTGATTGATTTGTCGAAGAAAGCTTTATCATAATAGGAGGCTCCTAAACAAGTTTATGATGAACCCCTCAAAACTGTTTTAATGAATGTTGTCCAAGAAGGTGTTCATCAAGACAACAACAAGATACAAGGTAAGAATGTGAAACCTCATCCTTTTTATGTATCTTTAATCACTGGGGATAAGTTAGTACATAACTGTATGGTAGATAGTAGAGCTACTAATTTTTTCATGCCTGAGAAAATTGTTGATCAATTAGGATTACCTTATCTATTGGGATTAATGGGAAGTATGTACTAAGAGGGGAGGGGTGAATCAGTACCTCTAAAACTTTTATATCCTTTTATCAATTAACCTTTGTAATCAATAGTATATCCATTTAATCTGATCAATACTATCTTGATGTGAGTTATATCAATTCATAACATTAACATACATGTGAACATTCATAGAAACATTCATGAAAGTAATTTGTCACATAACACAAGATATGATATCACATAAAACTCCTGTTAGGAAGTAAAAACTATGGTGGGGATGGCACCCACAAAATCTTCACTATCTATAGATTGGAAGGGGTTGGTTAAGGCTTACAATTTGATCACTTTTGATGTTCTGCCCTGTTAAGAGTATCAATGGAGACCTGTTAAAGTCTACTTTGTTAAGAGATTTAGCAACACTATTGAGTGTGCACTCGGTTAAGAGATTTTTCGTTGGATTGTTAAATCCATCTTCCTTAAAAGGATTTTTACACTTTGCTCCACTTGTTAGAATGATATAAAATTACAAACTGACCTGATAAATGCAATCTCCTATTGTTGATACAGATCCAATTTAGATTACATGAAAAATATTATCACCTAATTGTGATTGATTAATACCTCTGACTCTCGGTATCCTTTGTTCTTGGTTCTTACTTACCAAATTCATCTTTTGTTGTTTTGGTTCTTGAAACTCTCAATCTGATCCATAAATGTGCTCATTGGCTTCATTCATGCTCTCTTTCATATTTGCACGCACACTAATGAATGATTGCATCATCTATTTATAAGATAGATTGATATCACCAAGTTTCAAGAAAAAATAATGTTAACTCTATGATCAGGTTTACAACTTGTACCTAGATTTCCTAGTCTATGTGTTTTAAATCAGTTAGACTGATTAAAGCACTTACATTCATGTTTCTTGTCCCTAAAGAAATGGATTTAAAAACAAATCAATATGCTATAAATAGAATAAGCTTTCTTTATCTGACATGGAAGTCAGATCCACTTTTTGCGGTCTACAACTGACTTTTAGTTTCTGTCTGTCAGTTATTCTCTAACTATCCTTTGGTTTTGTTCTGTCGGTTTCACTTTAACTGTCTTGTCGGTTTGCACTGTATCTTGTGTGATAGCTAAATGTGGGCCTCTGATTTAGCCATACACTTCAACATGGTCATTATACTTCAGCTGCATACAAAAATGAATATCGATTCATTCACCCTGCATGTCTGAAAGAGTCGACCTGTTGCCTTCTAAAAGACAGGAGTATGAGCTTGCTCTCAGGTCATTGCAAGCTTAGTGACTACACACTAACTTAAATGAAGGATTTAAAACTATATGATGAAAGTAAAATGCTGATTAATCTAAATGATTATGCAATTTGTTGTTCATCCAAGCTACTTAAGATTCAGTTTTAGAAGCACTAAATGAAATGTGAGATAT
>MU224474.1:2969024-2993781 GCA_018584345.1 Thuja plicata | reverse complement strand
TCAATTAAATAATTAACATAAGGTTTATTTGCCAATGTATTATGATTTTAGGAATTAATTAATTAATCAAGTACGATGATTGATTAGGACCTAGGGTTTAGGTTAGATCAGTTTGAATTTGATAATTATCTGTTTGATTTAGGACTTAGGTTTAATCAAGATTAGGGTTTCTTGATTAGGGTCTAGGGTTTAGGTGACCATTTTTAGGTGATTACATCTTGCATGTTGGGTTCCTCTATATATCTCTATCTTTGTATTTTCAGTTTACACACTAGATTGTGTCGTCGGTTCTCTTTGTACTTAGTCATCTTTGGTGATCTCTTTCTATCTGATCTTCGGTTTGATTTGTCCTGTCTTTCAGTGTATTCTTACTGAAAGTGTTGTTTGCATACTAATGGAAAATAAATGTTATCAATCTCCCCCTTTGACATTAGTATCAAAAATTGATATGCGCAAAATACTAACAAAATGTTAAGTATATACAACATATATAATCCTTAGTCATCTAATGACTCCCCCTATGTATATGCTGGTATATTTGTACATATGATATCTTTCCTTCTGCGTATCATTTTCCCATATGAATATACATATACATATCTACCATTTGCCTACCATTTTCTCATATGAATGAATGAATACATATCATTTTCCATTTTATTTTGTACTCATATCATTTTCCCCCTTTTTTGATACTAAGGGCAAAGGTCTTTACCTTAAAGTTTATAAAAATGTGGGAGTGTGAAGACTTCATGTCTTCCATCATTTTCTCCCATTGTTCTTTGAGGTTCTCCAAATCCATGTGCTCGAGTGTGATCTTTGAGTGCATGTCATAGATGTTTTCTGCTATAGACATCTCAGGAGTTGCTATTAGTTGCCTTGCTAAACTGATACATTGTTAGAGCAGTGTTAGATTTGGTAGAATTTGAGCTTGGAGCTCGGTTACTTCTTCCCTAAAGTGTGTCTCTACTTCCTATAATTCTTGCCTTAGCCTTTTTATCTCAATGATTTTCTCATAATGCAGCTTAACTGCATTGTCTCCATTAATGGTTAAGCTTTTTGCACTGTTTTCTAGATCTGTATCCAACTTTGCAATGTTGTCACTATTCTCTTTAGTGAAATTTTCTATTGTTCTCAAATTTTTAATCAAGTTTATAGCTTCAAATATTATTGGGTCTAATTCAGTGATGAATTTTGATAGCTTTACCTTATTGACCGCCACTTCTTGTCTGATGTTCTCGATAAGCTTTTGTTGGTACTCCAACTCTTCTCTCTCCTTAATTGCCTTTTACGCATCTATATTCTAAGTTTTTATTGCATCATTTAGAGTGGCTAATTGATCTAGTATTGGCTTGTTTTGATCATTGTCAACATCGGGTACAATTTGGTGTAAAATGTCTTGTGTTGTCTCCAGTACCATGGAGTCTCTATGTTGTTTCTTCAGCTTCTCCTGCAATGCCTTTCTTTGGCATATTTCTCCATATTCTTGTAATGCTTCAAAATCAAGTGTAGATGGGTCACACTTTGGTATTTCTATAAGTTCATCCAATGTGACTTCCAACTTATTCTTCTTTGATTTCTTCTTCTTCTTCTGTGAATCACTAGAATGTAAAACCATTGCCAACTTCTTGGATTTCTTAGTTGTGCTTGATGAGGTGACCTGTTGTGCTTCTTTTTGCTGCTTGGTGTTGGATTCAGCTTGTCAGGTGTCTGTAGATGTCTCCACACTCACCTTCACATCATTAGTAGTACATTTTTTAGTTTCCTTAGTAGTACCATCTTTAGGTTTTTCTCCTTCATCGATGTCCTTAGCTTCATCAATCTTTGTTTATGCATTCTTATCTATTGTATCTACATCTTTTTCTTTATCTCCTCCAGTAAACTTATCAGTATCGGTTACATTTTGAGTGGCTCTGATGTCTTGTTGACCACTAGTGTTTTCTTTCTTTTCTTCTTCCCCTGCATCCTTGGGAGTATCCTTTTCAGGTGACTTACTTGATTATTGCACAATATTGATAGCTTGCATCAATATTGGCATGTTGCCTGGAATGTTTATTTGTGCAGTATCAACAGTTGTGTCCTGCTCATCGGTTGTGTCCTTTGCAACAATGACACCATCTTTATTCACTTCCTTTGTTGGGTCATCAGTAATTTCAATGACATTAGTATCCATAATGTTGTCATTTGTGGTATCTGGTCATGATTCATCTACAACATCTGCAGTCTTATTGTCAGTTGTATCATCTTCTTCTTTGTCTAACTCAATAGACGTGTCATCTTGAGTTGCCTTATCAACATATTGTTGTTGAAGGTCTTTGTTGGGGCTTTCCTCCTCAGTAGGTCTATTCATTATTTTACACCATTTCTTATGGTTGTCCTGATCAAGCTCTATAATCTTTCCTTCAAGAAATTTATATGCTCTCAACTTCGGTGAGAAATCCTTTTGTACTTCTCCATCATTTCATCTATTTCTACCTTCTTTGATTTCAAGTGGCATGAGAGTAACAAGTACTCTTTCTCTTATTTCTTTCTCATTCTTCAAAGCAAATTTCCAACGTGAGTATAGTCTATCCAATAGTTCCCTTGGTACATGATTTACTTCAAACTGAATAGGTACATATTTAAACTTGTACATTTTTTCTACGATGGCATCCTCTATTTTATTCTGATCTCCTGGGTCTAATTTCAACCATCTTCTGATCTTTGAATTTGTAATAGATCCAAAATTTGCAATAGATTTGCATATGTCATCAATAGATTTAGGAGCTTGTACCTGGACACTTTCTGCCTCTACAGTTTCATCCTTCTCAGTATCTTTAATGTCCTCTCAAGTTCTGATGAATTTCCTTCCTCTTTTGTTTTTCCCTCTCTTCGGTGTGCCAATTTTTCTCTTGTATGTCCTGACCTTTCCTTTCTTTAAAGGTGAAGGAGTAGAATCATTTGATGTTTGGCTTCTTGTCCTAGAAGCAACTATTGTCCTTGGCTTCTTAGTCGGTGGAGGAGGTGGTGAATCTGACTCTGTTTCTTCAGAGTCCTCCTTTTCCTCTATTTGACTGATAGATAACTGTTCTTCAATTTCTTCCTCCTATTCAACTTCTTCACCCTGTTCAGCTTCTTCCTTGACTACCGATAGTATCTTCTTAAGATTCTTCAGCATCTTTTCCTTCTTTCTGACAATTTTCTTAACAACTAGGCTATATTTTATTCTTGTCTTGGCCTCCTCGTATATTCCAAATTTGGGTTGTTTCTTATCCAATGGTTCCTTGATCAAGGCATCAATTGCCTTAGTTGCAAGATCAATGTTTATTTCATACTCCAATGGTTGTAACCTTGCTATCCTTGGTACAATAGGTTTGATGTATGCATTGTCTGTATCAACCATGAAGCATATCTCATCCTTATACTTTTCAATGAGTTTCTCGGGGATTCTTACCCTCTTTTGCATTCGTTCTTTGAATACATTGAAGTATTCATCCATGACTGTCTCAAAGTTATCTCCCAGTGTGGCTATGTGCTCACTGATTTTCCTAGTGACCGGTTTGGTGTTGTCCCATTTCAAATCTCATACCGATGGGAATGTTTCTTGAAAGTATAATAAAATACACATTATGAGTGAGCCAAACTTACATGTGTTTGACTTTGCATTCCTGATAGTCTTTAAATTATCTTTCAATTGATTCAGGAGTAGTTCAGAGAAGTCTAATTGTGTTCCCTTATTCATAATTTTGTAGGTTGTGTCTACTGCACCTAATGCTATGTTGTTTAATTTGCTTTCTTGGAAGAATTTGTATCCTAGAATGCATGCACCAAATTTGATTTCATCATCAGTTATTGTAGTAACTTTAGTCCCCTGCCATCCCATTTGGCTCCTGTCATATTCTCGATCTTGACCTTAGGTGGATGCTTGAGTGCCTTTACTGTCTTGATTATGGGGTAACCAGTGACTGCATGGATGATATCTCAGGTTATCACCTTCAGTTCATCAAGCCATAGCTTGTTGTTATGCATTCAGCTAAGTACTAATCGAATCCACTCAATTTTGAATACTTTCGAGAACATTAGGGAATTGGTGAGCCCTTTTACTTCTATATGATTATGTTCATATTTTAGTGTTCCATCTTTGTTGCATAGCTTCTTATAAGCTTCTTCAACTTCTAAGGTTCCTATCTCTGCAATCTTTTAGTGTATGAAAGATCGAACGTCTTCCACGAGTAAAACCCTAACTGGTATGTGTGAGAATTCTCCAGCATCGTTGGGTTGTGAGGAAACCTCAGGATGGATCTTGTAGTTAGGTTCCTCACATGCCAAATTCTTGATGAGCTTGAACTCGTCCTTCTTTGTGTTCTTGGATTTCACATTTCTTGATGTCGAGGCCATTTTCAAATTTAGGGCTTCTTGTGAAATGCACAAAAATAGAGTTGTCGGTTGTGTAGAACTTACTGTATACTCTTGCAATGATTCCTGATCTACTTTGGAGTGTTGTGTGTTGAGTCATGGTCGCTCTGTGACTTAGTTTATTTCTGCTCAAAAATTGCCTTGGTTGCTCTGCTTTGGTCATCGTGAAAAATGAGTTGTTTTGTTGCCCTATTTATAATTGTTGCCCTAAAGTGCATGTCATAAATTCTTACCAACTCCTTGGTGTATGAAGCCAGAGTTCATTGGTGAAGACTTCACTTTCCTTCGGTGACACTCATAACATTTCAAAGCAGTCATTGTTCCACTTGCTTTTACTGACAAGTTTCAGTGTCGCAGACAACTTGTTCACTATGCTTGGTCACCAATGAGGCTCAATTTATACTAGTAACTTTGCTTTTAATCGACACTTTTCGGTAAGTGTAGGCAGTCTCAGCTTTGAGTGTAAACTGATGGGTTTTGGTATCTATGCCCGAAAGTATAGTTATCACAAATTTTGACAAGTAATACCATGATGCATCTTTACTCATGCTAATTTGGCATTCTATCAACATATTATGAAACTGATGTAAAATAATAGCTTGGGGTAATGTTGTTCCATACTTACTTGTTCTGCTTAGGTTGGGGTGGTGATGTCACCAGATCCATTGGATGGGGTATCACCATTTGCATTGCTCGGTCCAGCTTCATCATTGTTTGAAGCTCTTCTCCACATTTTGTCTCTTGCCCTCTTGATGTATTCAATGGTGTTTCCATTGGGATATGTGCTTGTCTCTGTCATTTGATCTCTGTAGTCTTTCTTGAGATGACCAACTTTATGACAGTGCAAGCATGCCATTCCAGGGTTAGTCTAGCCTCTAGGTCTCATACAGTTTGCAGTAATGTGACCATATCTTCCACATTTTGTACAATTTGTCCAAATGTTGTAATCCCATACATACTGATTACCGACTCTCTTCGGTTGATAGGGAGTTTCTTGACCTTTAGGCTTCCATGCTTGCCTTTTCTTTTTCTAGCATTCAAGAGTTGTGTGCCCATTAATTTTGCAAGTGGGACAATACTTGTCCATTTAGGTTTCCTTCTTTGGTTGTTTCATCTCAGACTTACATTCATATGCTTTATGTCCTTTCTTGTTACATTTATAACAGAATCCTATGAATGAAGATGTAGATTTAGGAATACCTTTCATTTTGCCTCTGCATACATTTGATGTATGGCCTTTCTTTCCACAGTGATTACATGTAATCTTTCTTGGTTTTGAATTTGTATAGACATTCTTTGGATCAGTTTGATTTGATGATTCTCCATTCTCGGTAAAACCTAGACCGGTATTGTTGTTGACTCTTCATTGTCCTTCAAGAAAATCATCCATTTTTTTATTGCTTTCTTCAGCCTTGATAATTTCATTATGCTATTGTTGAATTCTTATTTCATGTTTCAAATTTTCATTCTCATCCCTTAGTTCACCGATAGCTTCTATTATTTTAATGAGTTCAACATTTATTATGTTTTCTTCTTGACTCATAAGAATAATATGATTTTTTATCTCATGGTGATGCTCTATAAGTCTTTGTATTTCAAACTTATTTTCTTATAGCTTTCCTGTGATCTTTCTTCTATCATCAATAGCTAGTGTTATTTATTCCTTGGATTATCTAGCATTGTTCATGACATCAATCATCCTTGCCATCTATGTATCTTGACCTATTTACATAGATTTAACTTTTCCAGCCAGATGTAGATTGATTTCAGTTAGGCTTGTGATGCTTTCTTCTGATGTATCTGATGCTTTGCTTGTAGTTGATCCTGAAGACTCAAAGAAATCTGGTATCTCTTCCTTGTGATAATTTGTCTCGTTGCAGTGAGATGTCATATTCTGTCTTTCATCTAGCAGTTGTCTCATATTGATTCTAGCTTCTTTATACTGTTCATAGAACATCTAAATTTCAAGCTTTTTATTCTCACTATTTTTATCAAGTTTGTACTTCTCCATTGTATGATCTTTTCTCTTAAGCCTTTAATCTTTCCAAGAAGAGACTTAGCTCTGATACCAATTCTTTGGGTTAATGGGAAGTATGTACTGAGAGGGGAGGGGTGAATCAGTACCTCTAAAACTTTTATATCCTTTTATCAATTAACCTTTGTAATCAATTGTATATCCATTTAATTTGATCAATACTATCTCGATGTGAGATATCAATTCATAACATTAACATACATGTGAACATTCATAGAAACATTCATGAAAGTAATTTGATACATAACACAAGATATGATATCGCAGAAAACTCCTGTTAGGAAGTAAAAACTGCGATGGGGATGGCACCCACAAAATCTTCACTATCTGCAGATTGGAAGGGTCCAGTTAAGGCTTACAATTTGATCACTTCTGATGATCTACCTTGTTAAGAGTATCAGTAGAGAACTATTAAAGTATATTATCTTTAGCAACATTGTTGAGTGTGCACTTGGTTAAGAGATTTGTAGTTGGGCTGTTAAATCCACCTTCCTTGAAAGGAATTTTACACTTTGCTCCACTTGTTAGAATAATAGAAAATTACAAATTGACCTGGTAAATGCAATCTCCTATTATTGATACAAATCCAATTTAGTTTACATGAAAAATATTATCACCTAATTGTGATTGAATAATACCTTTGATTCTCGGTATCCTCTGTTCTTGGTTCTTGCTAACCAAATTCACCTTTTATTGTTCTGGTTCTTGAAACTCTCAATCTGATCCATAAATCTACTCATTGGCTTCATTCATGCTCTCTTTCATATTTGCATGCACAATAATGAATGATTGCATCATCTATTTATAAGATGGATTGACATCATCAAGTTTTGAGAAAAACAATGTTAACTCTAGGATTGGGTTTACAACTTGTACCTAAATCTCCTAGTCTATGTGTTTTAAATCGGTTAGACTAATTAAAGCACTTACATTCATGTTTCTTGTCCCTAAAGAAATGGATTTAAAAACAAATCAATATTCTATAAATAGAATAAGCTTTCTTTATCTAACGTGGAAGTTAGATCCACTTTTTGCAGGCTGCAACTAACTTTCAGTTTTTGTCTATCGGTTATGCTCTGACTGTCCTTCAATTTTTTTTTGTCAGTTGCACTTTAATTGTCTTGTCGGTATGCACTATATCTTGCATGTCAGGTTCCTCTATCAAGGTCCTCTATATCTTTCTATCTTTTTATTTTCGGTTTACACACTAAGTTGTGTCGTCGGTTCTCTTTGTACTTAGTCATCTTTGGTGATCTCTTTCTATCTGATCTTCGGTTTGCTCTGTCCTATCTTTCGGTGTATGCTTACCGTAAGTGTCATTTGCATACTAATGGAAAATTAATGTCATCATTATCAACCTTTAGTGAAAGGGGTAGTACAATTAGATGGCTCAACTGTCAATACAGTTGGTATAATTAAGGATGCCAGCTGGACACTCGATGACTATCCCAATGTCTCAATTCCATAGGACATATTTTTCATTGACCTCCCTCCTTATTTTTCCTTATGTGTTTCAATGGAGTTTACGACCAAGATAGGAGGCTACCTATCCTCAGATTGGTCCCATATGTTATTTAGAACCCGTTATGGAAATAAGGATACCATTCTATCCTCAGATTGGTCCCATATGTTATTTAGAACTCGTTATGGAAATAAGGATACCATTAAGCCTGAAGTCATTGCAAAATCATATTGAGCAATATATACCCAATGTGATTAATGCAAATTGTGTTGCATTTGATAAAGGTGAAAACATTGTTACCTTAGCATCATTGATATTTTATTAGATGAATGTGTAGTAGAGAATGCTCATGATAATCAAAATATTATTGTCATGGATGTTGGTATTGGGAATTACATATATCAAGAGCCTATTTTGATAATGTCAAACCTTTTTAAGAATGTAGACATGAATCTTGAGAAACAATATAAGCTTTGGGAGATGTATTTTGATGGGCCTAGGAGTAAGAATGGTTCTAGTGGAGGTGCAATGCTTGTATCTCCTCAGGGTGACATATATTATTCAACTTTTCGCTTAAGTTTTTCTTGTATTGATAATATTGTTGAATATGAGAATTTGATTCAAGAGATGGAATGGGAAAGGAAAAGAGAGATAAAACACTTAAAGGTATTTGGTGATAGTGATTTAGTTGTTAATCAGGTGAGGGGTCTTCTTGTTGTAAAGAATAATGTTCTCAAGCCTTAAAAGCATCGTGTGTAGGATATGATAGAATATTTTGAAGCCTTTAATCTTATTTCCATTCCTAGAAGACAAAATCATCATGTTAATAGACTTGTTATTGTTGGAGTACATTTTGATATACCAAGTAATATTAATAAATAATATATTTAGTAGCATGTTAAAATTGTAGTCAGGCCTTCAATTCCTGACAATGATACTAATTGGAAAGTGTTCGACAGTGATGAGTAGATCTCAAGTTTTCTACTCAAAGAAGATTTTTTTGTAATTTCTAATCAAGACAAATTAAAACAATAGTATGGAGACCAAGTTCTACAGCTGAAGTCAAATAAACTACCCAAAGGGTTGGTCACCCTTGAGTCCATTTTCAACTCTGATGATCAAGAAAGAAAAAAACAAAACCAACTTACTGGTCCAACAAGATCATTATGAAGCCCTGGAGATTTTAAAAGGTAAGAACTTGAAGTTTGGTAAGATAAGTTCTACTTTGGAAAAATAGTCTTATATTCAGTTGTTTCAAGAGTACAAGGATATATTTGCTTGGGAGTATGGGGATCTTAAAGGTTTTGATTTGCAGCTTTCCCAACACATTATTGAGTTAGAGCCCAATACTAAACCTATTAGGCAAAAAAAAAGGCCAGTTAATCCCAAGATCGAATCCTTAATGCAAAAGGATTTTCTCAAGCTCATTGAAAGTGGTATAACATTTCCAATTAATCACACTAGTTGGGTTTCAAACCTTTTTCCCATTAGGAAGAAGAATAAGGAATCAAGGTTATGTGTTGACTTAACAAACCTCAATAGAGCCTCATTAAAGGACCATCATCCCTTTCTATCCATAGAACAAATTCTCCAGTATGTCTCTAGTTTACAACGTTTCTCACTTTTAGATGGTTTTTCTGGTTATGATCAGATTTTAGTAAAAGAAGAGGATAAGTTTAAAACTGTATTCACTACAAAGTGGGGAACCATGGATTATAGGAGGATGCCTTTTGGCTTATCCAATGTCGCGACAACTTTTTAGAAAGCTGTGGATATGGATTTTGCTGCTCTAATGTACAAATTTATATTGGTTTATCTTGATGATATCACTATTTATTCCAAGGATTCTAAGGATCACATAGGCCAACTGGGACATATATTTGAGAGATGTAGGGAGTTCAGTATATCCATGAATCCTAAGAAATTTATTTTTTTTGTACATGAGGGTAAGATTTTAGGGTATATTATGTCTAAAAATGGTATCACCATTTATCCTGAAAGAGTAATTGTAGCTATTTTGGAATTGTCATTACCTCATCATAAGAAGGGGTTGCAAAGCTTTATAGGCAGAATAAATTTTGTAAGGAGGTTTATTCCTAACATTTCTAATCTTTTAAAGCCTTTGACAACAATGTTAAAGAAGAATTAAGTTTTCAACTAGACCAGGGAAGCAAAGAACAATGTTTAGGCAATTAAAGAAGCCCTGTCTTCAGCCCCTACTTTGGTAAATCCTAACTTTACTAAAGATTTCATACTTTATGCTTATGGTAGCATGGCTATTATATATGCAATCTTAGTACAACAAAATGCATAAGGATTTCAACAGCCTATTTCTTTCTTCAACAAGTGTTTGGAAGACTATGACCAGACATACAGTTTTGTTGAGAAGCATGTTTTAGCTATTGTGAAGAGTTTGAAGAAGTCTAGACATTTGGTTTCTCATAAAATTTTCATCTAATGGTGGCACATATGAGTGTTAAGGAGTTCTTTCTAAGTGGAGATTTAAATGACAAGAGGGATGGATGGATCACTAAAGTTATGGAGTATAACATTGACATTCAGGTCACTAAACTTTTTAGAGGTAAAGGCCTTTGTGAGAAAATGGTTGATGAACCAATTATAGAAGTTGAAAAGGTCACAGGAACAATTTTGTTTGTACATGGAGCACCTGCAATGGATGAACCAACAAGCTAGTTGAAAAAAATGAATCAATTTATGTAGAAAAGTGAGTGTCCACCTGGTCTTGATAGAGATAAATGAAGGTATTTTAGACTCCATTCTATCCCTTATGTGCTTATTGATAATTTTTTGTTTATAAGAGATCACAATGGTGTTTTATTAATGTGCATAGACATTGATCATATTAGTAAAGTATTGCATGAGTTCCATGATGAAGCTTCACGGGGTCACTATTTCCCAAGAACAACATTTAAAGTTACGCGGGTTGTCTATTATTGGCCAGTCCTATTTAATATGCCCATGCATGGGCCAGAAGATGTTTCAATTATGCAATGTTTGTAGGCAAAGAAAGCTTGCTAACTTTACCATTGTAACCTATTCAAGTAGAGAAACCCTTTATGAAATGGGGCATTGAATTCATTGGTGTAATTAACCCACCTTCAAGTGCAGGACATAAGTGGATCCTCACCAAAACAGGCTATTTCACAAGATGGAATGAAGCATTAGCATTGAAAGAGGCCAATGAATATATTGTCCGTAACTTCTATGATGATATCATAAAAAAATTTGGAATACCTGACTCCATTATTTCAGATAATGCTCTTGCATTTGTGGGGTTGAGGTTGAGTGAGTGGATTGTAAGGAATGGTATTTATCTAAACAAATCTTCCATTTATTATCCCCAGGGTAATGGTTTAGCCGAGTCCACTAACAAGAATCTGGTCAAGATTATAAAGAGGACTTTGTAGGATAATCAATGAGATTGATACTCAAATTTGAAATATTCCATATGGGTAGACATAATTACCCCTAAAAATTCTATTTGAAACTCTCTGTATATGCTAGTATATGGGAAAAAGGCAAGGCTGCCTATTTCTCTAGAGTTGCCAGCATTAGATCTTGCTAATCAGTTGATGTTACTTGAACAAATGATCCAATTATAATCAGGTATGCTCAACTTCTAGAGTTGGAAGAAATAAGAGATAAGCCAATGAGAATAATGGATTACCAACAACTCCAGACAAAAAGAGTCTTTGATAAGATGGAAAAGTTTAGGATTTTCAGAAAAAGGAGATATGGTTCTCAAATGGGATGAGCTTAAGAGTAGGCCAAGTAAACATTCCAAGCTTCATTCACTCTAGAGTGGACCATTCATAATCACATAGTGCAAGGAGCATAATGCTTTCCATCTATCAACAATGGATGGTGATTTTTTGCCTATCCCAGTCAATGGGATACACCTCAAGCCTTTCTTTGATTTTTGATTCACCCTTGTAAATATCCTACCTTAGTTTTTTGTTTTAATAAAGTGTTACTACACTATAAAGTAGTTATTTTATTTTCCCTAAGTATTTTTCAACATAGTTATTCTAGGTCTGCATTCATAGGTTTTCCTATTTTCAAATGGTTCCAAGGTGTAAGTATTTGAGCTGCAAGTGAGGAGTTTCATCCTCTTTCCAATGAGTTGTCATAAACACTACTAGAAGAACATACATTTTTCTACAAAATATCATACCTCTATATCCAGAGGAAGATTTACCCAACTTCTCAAAGTAGGTTTTGAGTGTCTGATTTAGTTGGAATAACTGAATCTATACCCAATAGAGTGCCTATACTACTAATCCAAATGTCTTACAGATAGACATCCAACAAATACCACCAAAATGTTATCACATTTTCACTTAGGCTCAATTTTGCACATTTTAGTGCTTTTAAAACAAAAAATTACTGATTAGTAATGACATGTGGATATAAATGTGGCTCCCAAGAGGGTTTAAGCCCATCATGCCAATGAAAGTGTGCAGGTTATGGCGGTCAGGCGACATGCGAGTAGGGAAATGGATGCTCAGTTGGATTTATCCCACATTGGCTGTGTCTGGGGGTAATTTGTTACTTTTATACATCCATGCATACATAAGAAGTTCCAAAAGGTGGACGCCTTTTGGCAGGAGTCTCCCACGTAGTGATAGATAGTTCAGAGACAACTTGAGATGTTTTGTGGGCCTGAGGTGACTTAGCAGTGACACGAAAAACAAAGTAGGGAACTAGAATGCACCACATGGCAAGGGTAAATAAGGCAGGTCTATGAGTGGGCCTCCATGTGGCATGATTCCATGAAGTCGCAAGGAATAATCTTGAGGAGAGATAAAGGCCTACGAGAAAGCAAGATGTCACCATGTGCCCCAACTAGGATGTAATAGAGTGTGGTCGTCATCTCATGAGTAAGCAAGTGGTTAGAAAATCAACTAGCGAGCTAGAGAGGGTGGTTAGTCATGAGGTCGGTGGTCAGGGCCTGCAAGCTGGCGAGGGAGTGGGCATGAGCTCATGATGATTTCATGATTCCTACACACATGTTATGATAATTGGTGAATGAATATAGTTTCAATATTGAATTGCATCTCACCTTAGCTAAAATATTCATTGTGGGAAGCTTGAGACTAGTTGCCTTATACTAGCTCTTGAGTCCTTCCTTCACCCATTAGCTTTACATCTGTAGTTGCATCCAAAATCAAGAAAGCAATCACTTGGGGATTATCATGTTGTGTTTTTGAGAGAGAGCACATCCACATCTCCAAAAAAAGAGCAAATCAAACAATCCTTTATGGGTGAACTTGTTTAGAGCTCTATCTGATGTTATGGAGTATTTCTTGTTGTTTCAAGTTTGTTCACGTTTTTCATCTTTATACATGCTAACCTACTAATGTTTGCATGTTTAATCTTGATCCCAATAAATTTAAGATTTCCCCATGAACATTTTGGCACACCACTGAGTATTTATACATATCATCAATGTCTAAAATTCACACATCATGGCAAAGAAATAACTATTCCTAGAGATCCTAAACCATTTCAATGTTGCAAAAGATTGGAGGGTAAATAATCAAATTATTGTCCTTTGAATGAATTTGGTCAACTCATCAAAAAGGAAAATCCCACCTCAAAAATCACATAAGAGACATCAAAAATCCCCTCAGATAAGTCCAAAGGAAAGGAGAAAATCATTGTAGAAAATATTCTCGAGTCAGAAAATTAAATAACATTCACAAATCAAGTCTTGGGGGAATATAAGTTTGAAAGTGCTATGTGCATTGGAAAACTCCCCTAGTTTCTAAAGTCTTATGGCAGGCCTTCACAATTAACTCCCCCAGGAGCCAAGGACATTACGAAATTCCAAAAGACAAATTTTGAACATTGGAGATCTTTATCAGATGAACACATGGAATCTAATCTCCTATATTGGATTTATAGAGAAGAAGAAGAGAAACCAGACACCTTTAGTAAATACAAGTATGTAAAAGCCACTCTCATTATTGAAAGTATGGGATATCATGGTACTGGTCTAGGATAAAATGAAATGGGAAAAAAGACTCTTATTGAAGCAAAAGGATATCCACGAGGCAAAGGATTAGGTTCCTTAGAAACTAAGACAAACTTCACTAAGGACTATTGCTTAATTGAATCTGATTCATTCACCAAGGAAGATTTATTTGAAGTACCTTTCCAATACAATGAATATGACCTTGATGAATATGCTTGTGTCCTTACCATCACAAAATCTGACCTCTTATCCCCTAACCTTCCCCTCAAAAACCTTTAACTAATCATTTGGGATTAGCAAGATTCACTACCATCCTTGGACATATGTGATTCAGACAAGGTAGTGTTAGCATTCTTTAGACTTAAGAATCTCTAAGAATACGAGCATTAGATCCACTACAATGAGAAAGCCTACTTCAGTAGCTAGGTCAACACTCTTAGTTAAAAAATGTAAAAATAAAAAGACAATAAAACATCCCCTAGTGAAAACCTCTCATAGGAACCTTTGGACGAAGAAAAAGCAAAAATAAAGGACGTGTCCTCTAGTGAAAACCTCTTTGAGGCACTAGAGGAGGGAGAAGTTGACCTACCCTTCATTTCTTTATAGCCAGAAAAATCCTCTATCCTGATAGAAGACACAATAACAGTCAATCTTGGTACAAAATAAAATCCAAAGGTTACATATATTGCAGCCTCCCTCAATGATCAAGAATGAAAATATATGACTCAATTCCTCAAGAACAAAAAAGTCAACTTTGTCTGGACCTACAAAGATATGCCTGGATTGGATACAAATTTAGTCATACACCATCTTATGGTTGATCCAAAGGTAAAACCTGTAAAGAAGAAGTTACATAAGATACCCGCAAGTTGCTTGTTAGTCAAGGCCGAGCTACATAAGATGATGGAGGTAGAGACCATCAGACCTATTCATTATCCTAAGTGGGTATCCAACATTGTGCCAATAGGTAAGCCTATTGGGGGGAACTCATATTTGTACAGACTTTAGATACCTAAACTTAGCATGTCCCAAGGATGATTTTACGCTACCAAACATTTATATCATAGTGGACATGACTCCTGGACATGAGATGTTGTCCCTCATGGATGGGTTTTCCAAGTATAATAAAATCAGATTCGCACCAGAAGATCAATACAAAACTGCATTCACAACTCCTTGGGGTACATTTTGTTATCAAGTAATGCCCTTTGGGCTAAAAATGTAGGAGCCACCTATTAGTAAGAAATGACCACAATCTTTAATGACCTTCTGCATGTTATCATGGAAGATTGTGTGGATGACCGTATGGAAAAATCAAAGACACAAAAATACATATTCCCATCCTCACAATAATATTTGAAAGGTTGGAAAAGTACAAGCTCTAACTCAATCCCAATAAATGTGTCTTCGGAGTCCAACCCAACAAGCTATTGGGCTCTATTGTGTCCCGCAGAGGCATAGAAGTCGATCCAAATAAAGTCAAGTCCATTTTAGAAATTTTGCCCCCAAGACATTAAAACAACGATGCAATCTAAAAGGAAAAATTCAATCTATCAGGAGACTCATGTCACAACTAGCCGATAAGGTGCATCCCTTTTCCCACCTACTATGCAAAAATATCAAGTTTCAGTGGGATTGTCTGTGGCAGGTAGCATTTAAGTGACTAAAAGACTATCTAGCTAATCCCCAAGTGTTGGTACCACCTATTCTAGGTTGTCCTATGATTTTATACATATTAGCTCCTGAATTTTCCCTGGGAGCTCTTTTGGCACAAATATATGACAATGACAAAGAGCAAGCAATTTATTATCTTAGTAGAAATCTAGTGGGATATGAACTGAATTATTTAACTATTGAAAAATCTTATTTGGATGTAATCTTTTGTACATAAAAGTTGCGTCACTATATGCTCAATCATAATATACAACTTGTTGCAAAGATTGATCCACTCAAATATCTGTTGTCAAAAGATGCTCTTACTGGCCACACTGCTAAATGGGTCATGATTCTCAGTGAATTTGACATGTCTATGTGGATTGAAAAGCCATTAAAGGACAAGTGATTGTAGATCAATTAGATGAAGCTCATGTTCAAGGGGATCCATTCTATCATTGCTGATTTTCCAAATGAATTCATTTTTACTATCACTTCGAGGATCTAATGGAAACTTTACTTTGACGGATCTTTTACATAAAAAGGTTCGGGGGCAGGCATTTTTCTTGTCATGCCTCAAGGGGATCTCATCCCTAAATATTATTAATTTCAATTCACCTATACAAACAATATTGCAGAATATGAGGCCTTGGTGGTAGGGCTTCGCCAAGCTATCCAATGGAAAATTCTTAGCTTACCGGTCCTTGGTGACTCCCAATTGGTTATCAAGCAAGTCCTGGATGAATACCAAATGAAGGATGACAAGTTACTCCCCTACAGATGGATGGTCAAAGATCTAGAACAATATTTCACAGAGATTGTCTTCCAGCAGATTCCAAGAATAAATAATAAAGCAGGTGATGCAATGACTGCCATTGATCTCTGATATCTATGCATGAACATAGCTCATGATATAAGTTTCTTGTCAAGAATCTTACAGTCCCTTCCTATTACCAACCAAAGATCGAGATGGTATGTGAAATTTTTGATCCTAATTCTCCCTGGTACCAAGAAGTTTACTCTTACCTTAAGGATGGAACCACCCTGCTTACCCTCACACAAAACCAATGTAATACCTTTAGCCGTCAAACTTCATGATACACGATCCTTGGTGATACCCTATTTCAGAAACACTTCGATGAAACTCTTCTAAGGTGTCTAAATTTAGAGGAAGCAAAAACATCCTTAGAGGAGGTGCATCAAGGAATCTGTGGAGCCCATTCTAGTAGCCTCACTTTGGAAAATAAATTATTACACATAGGGTACTATTGGCCCACCATGGAGTAGGATGCCTACAAATATGTGAAAAAATGTGTACCTTGTCAATGAAATGACGATTTGATACACACCCCATCCCAATCCATTCATCCTACCATCACACCTTGGCCCTTTTCCCACTGGGGACTTGACCTTGTTGGCCATATATTCCTAGATTCCTCTAATGGCCATAAATATATCATTACTGCTATAGAATACTTTACAAAATGGGTTGAAGCTATCCTCTTACTTACACCACTGGAAAATAGATTTTGAAGTTCATTTTTAACTATCTTATCAGCCATCATGACATCCCTCAAGACATTATCACAAATAATGGGACCCCTTTCAATAAAAAAGATTTCATAGAGCTATGTAAGAAGTTTTACATTATCCAACACTGTTCCTCTAGGTACTTCCCACAAGGTAACAGTCAAGAAAAGGCCACAAATAAAACAATCTTGAAAATTCTCAAGAAAAGAGTCCATGATGTTGGCTGTGACTGGAACCTTCTATTGAATCTCGCCTTTAGGTATACTACACTTTCATTCATACCCCCATTGGAGCCACTCCATTTCCCCTCATTTATGGTACTAAGGTCATCTTTCCCATCGAAATTGAGCTCCCTTCCCTCAAAATCTCCTTAAAGAATATGATGTCCGAAGAAGAATACCGAGTTGCTCGCTTGCAAGAGATTAAACTCCTTAATGAGAGATGCCTCAATGCCTTGAACCATCTCCATGTGTATCAAAATCATCTGTGCCTACAATTCAATAAGAAGATCAAACCCCTTGAGATTGAAGTTGGTGATCTAATTTTGCAATATAACCTGAAAAATATCCATAACTATGACAAGAAAGGAAAGTTTGAGCATAATTGGTTGGGACCATCTATGGTGACAACTAAATTGGGTGTGGGTCATATCATATTTCCACACCAGAGGGAGATCATGTCCCTAATCCTGTAAATATCCTACATCTCAAGCTCTTTTATGTAGAAAAGTCAGCAAAAATACCCAAAAAAATCAGAAATTAGTAAAAATCTAAAAAATATATAAAACAGTCCTGAGAAAGACATCTAAAAAGCATAAAAAAGTCCTAAAAAAAATTATTATCATGGTGAAACCCTGGCAAATAGGCACCTTGATAATGTAAAAAAACAAGTCAAAAAGTTAAAAAAGTAAAGAGAAATAAGTGCATCCAATTTGAGAAAACCACTTTGGTGGCGCAATGGGTAAGTACCATGGTGAAAAATTGTTTTAGGCACCATGTGTAGTCAGATCCATCATCTATTTGGACCATCCCACATGCTTTCCACAACTTTTCCATAATAAATCCTACACTTCCCATATCTGTGTAGAAGTCTTACCTAGTCCTAATTTGCTTTTCGCTCATTCTTTGCTTTCACAATCCAAATCTATCATCAGGTTTCCCAAACACTGAGCTTAACCCCATGACACTGAACTTTTTATTAGACAACATTGATCACAAAAGATTTTTCACAAATCAACTGTAAGGTTGAATTTCTTAGCTATGATTACTTTCACAAGCTATTTGCAATGAATTCTCATTTTTGATATTTTTCCATCAGGATGCATCCTTCTGGCATCAAATTCTCAAATCCCCCATCACACAATCTTGTTCATGGAAATAAATTTGGAGAGAATGTCTACTTGGTCATGATGCCTTTTTGTTGATTTTATCTTTATGTTTCAGTATAACCTCCTTATGATTACAACGATCTTCAATATCTTGGCATATCTTGAATGGTGTCTATTGGAATACACGTCATTTGTGGTATGATCTGTTTGTGATAGATTTTAGTGCATTTTTGTTAGATTCAGTTATGATTATGTATGCCTCATCGGGGGCATGGTTTGTACAGATATCATCAAATCCCTCAACAAGATTTGGGTGTGCTAAATCTCCCCACGAGTGTCATTGCATTGGTATCATTGTGACTAAAATCTTACATATATGTTCCTAAATCTATCGATGTGTCTGAGAGTCTAGTCCATGTAAAGGAAAAATGTCACTTGTGTTTTCTATCACACAGTGCATGCCTCCTTTTGCATTATCAAACTAGGGTGTGCTCTCCAGCATAACTACAATATAATCCCCAAAAAATCATGTAGATAGGATGCATTTTAGTTAGGGTCACATTTTATTGGGAAAGGTTCCTGTTTATCCCCGCCTACAACTGGTTGAGTGATCCTATCGATTGTAATTGATACACGTGAAAAACTTGTCCTAGTTGAGTCCTCAATAGTTACATTCATTTAGGTTTCACTACATTAGTCATCCTATTATGTCAATGATAAGTTTAAGTATTGACTTCAAATTTGATGTAATCACATAATAGTATTCATATCTCTTTAGGTTCATTTAGGTTCATTATCCATTTATTATTATCTATCACATTAATCTTTATTTTACATCATATTGCATTAATCATTATAATCCAAGTATCCATCACATGTCCATATATACATATACATAAAAATGTCATTGTACATCCAAACTCTCACAAAATGCATGTGATCAAGATTGACTGGTATGGATCATGACACTCCCTTTTGCCTTTCTTTCGAGAAAAATTCACAAAATTTGATTTTTTGCATTCTTTTCTTGAGGGGCACATTCCTTCCTTCGCCATCATTACCTTAGGATATTCTATTATCTTTGGGGCATCTTGTTGTCTTTTTCTTTGAAGTGAATCCATTCTCAATATCACATCAAAGAAGGGCAAAATGTAGACGCCTAAAATTATCCCTTAAACATTATAGTTATCTAATTGATTATATTTGTTATATTCTTCCACCAATTTAATTAAATTTATTTAGTTAAATTTGGTTCATTTTATATAGTATTTAAATATAATTTAAATATCTCCCTCTTAAGTGTTTTAAATTGTATTTAATACCTTTCCTCCATTAATTGCCCCTTTTAAATAAATTATATTTATTTATTCCCTCAACATTCTAATATTCTCCTAAACCATGATTAGTATAAATCTAAGTTAGATTAGTCCTAAATATAGACGTAGATCCTACCCTATTCCACATCACTTTCAATAACTAGACCTATGTACTAATTAACTAAGGTTAATTAGGGTAATTTTATTAGTCCTAATTATTTGCTCACACGTGTGAGAAAATTTCCAAAATTGGCATTTTCAAAGAATTCTAAAAAAGCCTAAACAAGGTTTCTTACAACCTTGATGACACCCTCTTACACTTTCTAAAAGTGCTTCTTTGGCCCTTTCCTCTTACATGGTGCTTCTTGGGTACCTTTGACCCATCACATCTTAATTTTCTCACACATGTGTGAGCTAAATTGGACTCTCCTCTAGCATGTGTCTCTTATGTGGCTGTTATGTGGAGGCCACAAAGGTTCCACCTCATCCAATCCCTTCCCTTCCCTTCAAAAATCTATAAATAGGAGGCCTTCTTCCTTCCAAACCATCTCTCATTTTTGCATTGTTATCATGCTATAATAGCTCTAGAATTTCATAGTTGTTTCATGTTTTCAAATCTTAATACATTAGATATCACATGTTATGATAATTGGTGAATGATTATAGTTTCAATCTTGCATTGCATCTCATCTTAGCTTAAATCATCATTGTGGGAAGCTTGAGACTAGTTGCCTAATACTAGTTCTTGAGTCCTTCCTTCATCCATTATCTTTGCATTTGTAGTTGCATCCACAATCACGCAAGAAAGCACTTGGAGATTATCATGTTGTGCTTTTGAGAGAGAGAACATCCACATCTCCAAAAAAAAGAGCAAATCAAACAAGCCTTGATGGGTGGTGGGACCAAAAAAATAAAAATTAATATTTTTCATTTTCCACAATGTTCCTCGAAAAGATTCTTTCAAATTAAAAAATGGTAAATTTTTGCTATTTCTCATAGTCACCTATGAAATCATTCTGAAGTAGTGACATACACCATTTCTCTATTAGCAAAAGCTAATGTATCTAAAATAGCGAAAAGTTCTATTTCGTTGTTGGATAAAAGGTGAGTTTGTGATTTGGTGAAAAGGTGGTATTTCACATTTCAAAGTTCCTAGGCAGTAAAAAATGATGACACATTAATTATATTAGTCAGAAAAGATGGTAGATAGTAAAGAAAGTCCTTTCGCATGAAGGCATTGTCATTTCAAAGTAGGAGTTGTTAATGTATGCATCATTGCAAGATGAAATTATGAAAATATTCCAAGCAAGTTGGTTTATTGGTGCACAGAGGGTTGCAAGATAGTTGAGGAAGCTAGGGAGATGTTGAGGAGGAGTGTTGTACTCCTAGTCCTCGGTTAACCCTCAAAGAAATTTTCCTTTTAGACCAAGTAAGAAAATAAAATGATTCTTCTTTGATTGTTGAATTTGATACAAAAGAAAAGATTGTGGGCTCTAGTTATAATCAAAAGACTCAGACTTTAGCTACTTGGGTGAGTTTCAAGGGTCCCCATAAACCAAAGATGTTAAGTTTTTCTAGAGATTCATAAGGCACAACTATTGTTCAAATAGTGGGGGATACTGACCCACTTATGTCTACAAATGAATTGATGTTTCAATCCATGTTCAATAAGGATCAGGTTAAGAGGCTGAAGGATGAATTGAAAATTTCTGTTGATAGACAAGTGGAATTGAATAGGGTGATTAATGAATTGTATATTAATCTTGCTGATAAAGAGAAGGAAACATAGAAACAAAAAGAATCTAAGCCTGAGAAAGCATTTATTGTTTACAAGGATGATAAAAACCCATCAGTTGAAAAATCACAGGGGATCGAAGAGGATGCGGAAAGTGCAATTAGTTCCAAGTTGAAACAAGAATTCTCTGCAAAATTGTTCTTTACTTTGGAAAAGGTATTATCATTTAGGATAAAAATTTTAATTGAAAAATGTGAAGATGTGCATCAAGGCTATTGCTTGCTGAATGACTTGCTAGATGGATTCAAAAAGAATAATACTTTGCTCTACAATATAGAAAATAGATTGAGGCCATCAACATTTGAAATCACTAGAATCTATGATGTCACTCAAATAGATCCAGAAGCTCTTGTAGAGATTAAAGAAACAAAGAATAATATGGATGCCTTGTTTGATGAGTTCAATTACGTTGTATGGGAAGAGGCCATAATTAAAGAGAAGTTAACAACTTTTAATACCATTCAACATTGGACTATCCCTACATTTATGGATCCTGAGGGACGGGCCAAGAGTTTTGAGGAATGGAAATCAGAGTATCAAAGTATGCCTCCATGAATCATCATTCATCTAAAGGAGGAACAAAGTTTCTCTATGGATAAGTTTGATTCCTTTATGGACAGGGTAATCACACTGGAGAATAGGTTCTCTAAATTTGTAGCCGAATTCAGGGTTATTACTGGTAATAGGTAGAAACAACACATCCTCACAATACCTGACGTCTTGCATTTTCAGTGGCCATCTTTTGACAAATTTTAGATTGGGCCAAAGAATATCTTGGTTCAGCAACGAGTAGCACCAGAAAAGCTGATTGATTCTTCAAAAATGGAATGATCTTACATTTTGTCTTTTGTAGCTTTTATGTTGTGTTTGTTTGTTGTTTTTGTGTGTTTTTATTTTTGTCTACTTTCGGTTATTTAGGATTAGTGAATTTGAAAAGGCATAAATGTAAATGTTTGGAAGCTTATTTCTTCCCCTTTTGGAGAGAAACCACAATCGTGTAGTATAAATTAGGAAATGACTGAAAGTAGAAGAATAGTCAGTGTAATTGTTTCTTTTGATATTAATAAAATATACCTTCTTTTCTTGTCCAATGCATGATTAAATTTATCTGGATTTGTTTCTTTGTTATAATAAATATGTGAATTGGTTGTTATCTTCAAAAATTGTGTGGTTGTTTGAAGCTCTGTAATATCAAGTCAAGAAAATAGGAAGTAGAACCAAAGTATTGTCCTTTTGTCTTTTATCTAACTGGTTCTTTTGATAAGATTAAATTCAGTTAGACATATTTATATTGCAGGTTCTTTTCATCCACATTAATAGGATTAGATAATTGATAATATCAATCATCTTTATCGAGGGTATTGTCTTTCATAGAGAGAATGAAGAATTAAGAAAAGTTAACCTTTTACCAAATGGATAAGGGACTAGTCTATTAACGTTGAAGGAAGTAGGAATGTATTTGAATTCTCAAAATAAATTCTATTTACTATAGGTATGAGGAAATAACAATAGAATAGTATTAGTGAAATATGAAAGGTATTTGCTCTCATAGTTTAGGATTTTACACCCTGAGTTGTGAGTTTGGAAAGTAAAAATTTACATCTGCAATAAAAAGCTCAAAGTTGGGAGAGATTTCTGAGAGTGGGTACACCCGTGCAGGTTCTGCATAGTGCAAAGAAGTAGGGGATTGTAATCAATTTATGGTTAAATCCCATTAGTTGGCCACATCAACTTGGAGGGATTTGATAGTATAGCGTAGCAATATTTTCCTTCCAATATGTTGATTTGTGACCCAACAAATTGGCGACTCTACTAGGGAGAATATATTGTCTTCTTTTAAAGAAGTGGTGACTCTAACTTATGAACCACTACATGAATGACCATAAGATCATCTGTGAAAAAACAAAATAAGACTCCCGACACGTGAGGTATAAATTATCTATAGCCCTTGATTCTATGAACGATAGAAGGTATCAATTTAAAAAACAATCATTTCAATACACAGAGCTGCCTCCAATAAGGCAAAACAGGGGTTTATCTGACATGGAACCATTCTCGCGTGAGTCGGATGGAGGTTTTCATTTTTTCATCCAGAAAGATGGGGAACTTCAAGAAGAATATGATAAGAAAATAGGAGGGCTAGATGGTGGTTCCTTTCCTAGGGGAGCTCCTCCTCTTGGGTCTGAATGAGCTTCTCCTTCAAACAATCATGAGTTTTAAGATCCTTGAGAAAAGGCTGATGATGTAGGACAAGAGTTTGAAAATAAGGTATGAGATTTTTTTCGGTATCTTCAAGGGATTAAAGAAAATAATGTAAAGTTTCCTAGATAATATGAACATTTTGTTCATCAGTTATATGATTTAAAATTTGAGGAAGAAAATAAACAGGAAGGGGTGTCGGGGCAAGACCAACCTCATAATTATAATCACAGAGGATATAATTATGAAAGAAGGAATAACATCCCACCTCTAATGGATCAGGGGGAATAAATGGTTGATGATTTTCATAAATTTCAACAACCTCATTTTACTCATAATGAACAACTTGACAGAGGGCCTAGGTATGATCAGCCTGCACATGCATACCATCACTAGTGCCTTTCACCTTAAATTTTGACTAAAAAATTTGACCATATCATAAAAATGTTTAGCTTGGTCGCATTACAAAGGAAAACTTTTTTTTTTACTTTTAATCCCGTGTTGGTCTCAATTTTGACCAACGTAATAGTGTTGGTCTCAATTTCCACCAATGTGTGTTGGTCTCAATTTCCACCAACGTGTGTTGGTCGAAATTGAGACCAAAATAGGATTAAAAGTTTAAAAAAACAAAATGAAACTTCATTTGAGAACTCAATCAATTCATTTTAGCCTTCATCGAGACAGAGAAAAGAGTCATCAATCCGTGAATTAATATGGATGCCTGAGCGGATAGGCCAAGCCTCAGGCAATATCTTCAGCAATCTCAAGCATGAACTCCAGTGTAAGGGCTTCCTCTTTGAGACCCGACATCTACTAAACAAAATAATTTAGATATTATTTTCTGCACGCTTAGGTTTTACTTCATTCTATGTCTGGATTAATAAAGGCATGATGTTTGTCATCATTCCAGGACCTCTGGAGTTTTGACATTAAATTATTTTAATCATCTTAGACCTAGATTGTTAGATTACATGTTTGTCTTCTTTCTAGGGCTTCAGAGGCTTTGACATTAAAACCATTTTCTTCATTCTAGCTCATTCAGATGCT
>MU224474.1:2955125-2968924 GCA_018584345.1 Thuja plicata | reverse complement strand
AAATAAATTCTAAAAGCCCCAAGCAAGTTTGAAGCTTTTAGTTTAGTTGTCGTTGCCTTCTCATAACCTATTTGTTGTCTTTTCTTGAAAATAATATGAAAGAATCTGGTTTTTTCACATTTGAGTGAATATTATTATCAAAATAATGATAAGACAATATACTACCTTTTGCACNTTATTATGTTATGGAGCTGTCAATTTATAGTACAATTAATTGTTGACAAGGTCATATGTTAACTTATAGTTTGCTAATTTCTTGTTCATTGTGATATTGCTATTAGGATTCCACTGTGTAGTTTTTTGAGTCAAAGTCACATGTCAATGAAAAGAAATCTGAATGCATCTTCGGTCTGTAACATTTTTTTTTTTTAAATTAGCATTGGTTGCAATTTCGACCAATGCTAGAACCAATTTCCACTAATGCTTGGTCAAAATTTTCACCAATGGACTAAAAAATCGACGAGGATGCCATACTTTCCACCAATCCAATGGTCAAAATTTTGACCATTGGATTGGTGGAAAGTATGGCATCCTCGTCGATTTTTTAGTGCATTGGTCAAAATTTTGACCAAGCATTGGTGGAAGGATTAGTCAAAATTTTGACCATTATAAAAAAAAATGACGGCGATCCTCGCAATTTTAAGCCTGGGCTATAGTCAAAATTTCAACCTGTGTTTTGGTCAAAATTTTGACGAATAATAAATACGTCAAAAATTTGACAAAAAAAGAATGACGAAAGTTTTGGTCATAAATTTGACCAATTACTGTCAAAATTTTGACCATTTTCGTCAAAATTTGAAGTCAAATTTACTAGTGCATAAGTTACTTGCACCCCCATACAATTTTCAATACCAATATGATCCTCACTACTTAGATTTTGCTAAGGGACCTATGAATGCTAAAATATAGTCCTTTTAATTACACCAAAATTTTGGGTGCCCCTAATGACATATTGGTTGATTGGAGAAAGGATTTACCTAAATTTACAGGAGCGAGTGGTGAAACATGTAAGAACCCTCTTCGGTTCTAAATCTGACAAGCACTGAATTGTTTCAATTTTGGGTGTTTGTTTTGATGAATGAATGTGGTATATTTGCAATGTTTGATATGACAATATAATACAACAAATAAAATATAATGAAATAATAATTTTCCAACTCAAATCTAAAATTAAATTGAAAATCATAGCTAAAAATTCTAGAATTTTATACCAGCTTGAATACTTAGAATTTTGATAATATATTGACAACCCAGTTCATTAAATAACCCCTATTATCTAAAAAACAATACCCAAAAAATCTAGGAGTTACAATTAATGAACTCACAGGTAATACATGCTTGGAAATCCTTTGAAAGGATGATAAGCACCAACAGATGAATTCTTCAATAAACAAATGCTTGTAATCTGATTTATAATTGTACCCATAATATATTCACAATATACCATTGATAAACCTTCAAAAGCATGCTCAAACCCTTGTCCAAAATCTTAAAAACTTCACCAATTAAGCTCAAACATGACTTCTGCATAATGTTATTGTCGGATTGCATAATTAGTTGGGTATTTCACCAATTCAAAGTGTTGAAGCTTGTGTAGAATTTATAATTCCACCATGCTGGAATTCTTCAAACCCTTGTTTCTTCACTTCACCCAAATCAACAAAAAATAAATGCACAATAAAATGATTTTCTTTTTGGCACAAGCATTGCTTTTACAATAATAAAATATATCTTCTTCAAGACACCAAAAGCTAATAGCTTCTCTCACACACCTTTCACCAAAGAGCCTTCATTAATACACTTTCCAATTAGAAGTCTTTATTTAATAACTTTGAACTAATAATAAATAACTTCAAAGTTAAAAGCTTCAAGAAGACACTTTTCACTTAAAAGGCTTCTTCAACACACCTTTCACTTAAAATCATTGCTTTTAAGACTTAGGATTATATTCCCTGTGAAGTAATGATTAAATAATAATTTGGCCACTAAAATAATAACTCCCAAAATACTTATCATTTAAATATGTCATCTGAAACAAGAGTCACACCTAATATTTCCCCATGTGACCAAATGTGCTTTCCAAAAAATAGAAAGGGTCCTTCTTGGTCAACCTCAGACTTACTATAGATAGTAAGTATATGAAATTGAGCCCAAAAAAAATCCAATATGAGCCAAACGAAGACCAAACAGGAACCTGCTAAATTGGGGACATTACAAAATAGGAGATATGATGAACTATAACTAATTAAATATTTGAAGATGACAAAGTTGATGATCACCGAGATGCAGAAGGTATATAAAAGACATTAAATCAGCTAATTTATTGTATTGTCATTAATGTCAACTTAATATAGTATGATTTCTCATACTCATAATGTCACTACACTTAAAGATCTAAAAAATACAAAGTTTTTATCATCGATAATCATGTACACCGAGTGATAGTAAACCTTGAGGGACAGTGAACCCCGAGCACAAAAGTTCACAGTGTTACCTGATAGACAGTGTTACCCGAGAAAGTGATAACTAAGAAAGCATTATTGAGCTAATTGTACTTGTAATTGAATAGAAATGAAGTTGATACCTGAGCTATCTACAGTAGCCACCAAGCACAACTAAAGTGTTGACCGATGGGAACTGAAGTTAGGAAAATGACAAAACAACTTAGCTGGAAGGATCTAAAGATAGAGTTAACTGTTTGATTACATTTCTTTCATCGACCAGTTAAAAGCTAAATATAAGAAGGAGATTTAAAGCATGTTTTACTCCAAAAAACAAGGAGAGTTTTACGGATTAAAACTAAAGAAAGCATGGTGAGCTTTACGGATCAAGAAGTGATCAGCGAAGAAAACAAGAAGGACAAGAAATGGTGAAATCATGTCTATATAAAGAGATAAGTAATTCATTATCAAGAGAGAAATGTTGAAGATAATTCTGGTGAAGATAAGAAGTCTTCATACAAACCTGATCATACAAACTGAAGAATAGAGCTAAAGATTTTTGCAGACACCGAGCAACAGAGAAGAACCAACATTCACCGAGTAGAAAGAGGTGGAGCAAAGGAACATAAGAGAAACATTGATCAGAAAGGTATTATGAGCTTACAATAGATCTAAACATTTGCAAGATTAAGTTGTATTTATGAACAAATCATATACTATTTTAATTTAACCATTGATTTAGAAAATCTCTTAATAGAGTAGGATCTAACCATCCTTTATATATTGAGATACATCCCAAGGAGTATCAAAAGGTTTTCATGTTGATAGTATAGTGAATGCGAGGTCAAGTGATAAATTGTTAGTGATAAATACTCTAACAAGGTTGCACTTAACAGTGTGCTTGTAACCTTTAACAGGGTTGGCTCTTCACCGAGCTCACTTTAGAAGATTGAAAATTTTGGGTTACCGGTCCCAAGTGGTTTTTCCCCTAACATGGTTTCCACATTAAAAATCCATGTGTCAAATGTGTATATGGTTCATTGCTTTGATGTTTTGCTTTACACATTACTAAAATAGGATTGATCGGTAAACACTAAGTTATTTACTATATTTCGGTAAAGGTTAAGATAAGATAGACTGCTATTCGGTAAAGCTTAAGGAAAGGATAAAAAGTATCAACACCGAGAAGTATATACATGTTAGATTCACACAAGGCATACATCTTGTAGTACTGAAGATAACTAGAGTTTTTATAATTGTGGTATAAATTTTTGGGTTGATTTATTGGATTAATTTTTGAGGCCACTGATTCACCCCCCCCCCTCTCAGTTATTCTAACAATTGGTATCAGAGCTTGTGTGCTTAGAAAATTAGTTTAAAGTCTCAAGAAAAAGATGACAAGATGAGCAAAAGGGATGTGCCTAAGTTGAACAAGGACAAATTTGCATCATGTAAAAGTAGGATAAGACTCCACCTATCAGGTATTGAAAATGATGTTACTCAATACTTAGATACTAAATTTGTTTTACCTACTAGACCTCCAACAGTTGATCAATTTAGAGAAAAACATGAACATAATTCTATGATGATAGAACTTGCTTCCTTACTCTCCAATGCTGAATTTGAAGATGTCAAATCATGCACCACTATAAAGAAAATGTGGGACAGATTGAAACTAATACATGGAGGAGACAAGAATGTTCTAAGAGCTAAGGTAGAAATCCTAAGAGGAAGGTTTGATGACCTAAGAATGAAAGAAGGAGAAAACATCACTCAGTACAATAGTAGAATCAAAGAGGTAGTTAATGCTATCCAAGGAGTAGGAGGTTTACTTGAAGAAGAAACAATGGTAAGTAAAATTATAAGAACCTTACTGTCTGTTTATGCTATTAGAGTATCTGCTATACAATAAATGAGAGCACTAGCAAATAACAATGTTACTCTAGATAGTTTTATTGGTAGACTTATTTCATTTGAGATGAATAACTTTGACAATAATGTCTTACCAACTATTGAGTCCACGTTCGAATATTATTTGAAAATAAGTAAATCAAGTCATAAACACACTATGAGAAGTGATAGTGATGACCAAGGACTTGATGATATTAAAACACTAATGGCTAGAAGATTGCAGAGAGGCAAAGGTAGATACAAAGGTAAATTACCATTGGTATGTTTTAATTGTAAAGAGATTGGACACTTTGTTGCTAGATGTACTAACAAAAGAAAAGATGACAGAAGTAATGACAGATCATATGAAAAGAAGTTTGACAGAGGTGATAATAGAGATTACTAAAGAAACTGACAATCTGACAGAAGAGACAACTGAGACTACAAGGACAAAGGAAAGAAAGTTTGTTACCTGGCTGAGAAGAAAGCTAGAAATACTGACACCAAATATGATGAAGATATTGAGGTGGTATTTGTTGGTATGAAGGATGATTCAGATGAAGAGGAAAGGTATGTTGAAACTGCACTCATATCTAAGGTTAGTAAGAATGATGTCTAGATTATTGATAGTGGCTATACTCACCACATGAATGGAGATTAGGAAAATTTTGAAACTTTTGAATATTATAATGGTGGGTCAGTAATAATGGGTAATGACTGACCTTGTCTAGTTGAAGGTAAAGGAACCATAATGTTGAATAATCTGATCAGATGTGAAAATGCATATTGGGTGAAAGGACTTAACTATAATCTATTGAGTGTTTCACAGCTGAATAACACAGGTCACCGAGTTGCATTTGAGAAAAAAAGGCAAAGATCTTTAATGAATCAGGAAGGTTGATCAGAACTGGTGAACAAACAAAAGGTAACCTATTATATCTTGATGATATTAATGCCACTTGTTTAATGTTTAGAAATGAAGACATACAATTGTGGCATAAAAGGTTATGTCATGTGAATTTTGACAACATGGTTAGGATAAGAAATAAAAGGAAGGTAAAAGGTTTACCGAGCATGTCAAAACCTGACCATGTCATGTGTAAGAATTTTCAAAAAGGTAAAATGACAAAGTCTAGTTTCAAGAGAAAAACCTATACATCTAATGCTATTCTAGAACTAGTCCACACTGACCTGTGGACCTTTGAGAAGAAAGAGCTACTATGGTGATAGATACTTCATTCTATTTGTAGATGAGTATTCTAGAATGATGACAGCTATGTTCTTAAAAGAGAAATCAGAAGCATTCAATATGTTTAAATGGTATAAAGCTATAGTGGAAAAACAAAGTGGAAAGGAACTAAAATGTCTAAGATCAGATAGAGGAGGATAATTTATTTTTGGTGAATTCAATAGATTTTGTAATGAGCATTGAATTCAAAGACAAATTTCTACACCGAGAACACCACAAAAAAATGGGATTGCTAAAAGAAGGAACATATCCATTATTGATTGTGCCAAAAAATTGATGGTTGAGAAAGGCATCACTCAAAAATTCTAGAGTGAAGCTGTCAGTACTGTTGTCTATACATTAAAAAAAGTACAATTGAAGAAAGACACCAATAAGACACCTTATGAGATATGGTATGTATACACACCCAATGTAAGTTACTTCAAAATTTTTGGGAGTCAACATTATATTTTAAAAGATGATAGAAATGGAAAGCTTGACTCCAAAGGTGAAGAAGGAATATTTCTAGGGTATTCTACCAAAAACAAGGCTTATAAATGTCTTAAAAAATCCTCTAACACAATCATTGAAAGTGCAAATGTCAAATTAGATGAATTTGATGAGAAAAATAATGAGGAAAGCATAAAGGACCCGAAAGACTAAAAAAAGTTTGTCTATAGTGAAGAACCTGACACTCTTCCTGAGAAATAGTGTATTTCTCCCGAGTGACAAAACAATGCACTCGAGCATTAGGCTGCAAACACCGAAAATTAGGAAATTGCTCAAAATGATGTACCAAGTGACGGAGATAAAAATGAAGGTCAAGATGATGATCAAAATGATGAATAAAGAGAAAAACCGGTACTTGCCAAGTATGTGAGAAGACACCATCCATAAAACCGGATCATAGGAGACAAAAAAGGCTGAAATGAGAACAAGAAGTAAGTCACTGAACACTATATGTTTGATTTGTGATTTTGAGCCTAAATATGTCAATACTACACTTGAAAATGAAGAATGAGTCAGTGCTATGAATGAAGAGATATAACAAATTGAGAAGAAAAAAACATGGACATTAGTACCTATACCAGATGACAAGAATGTCATTGGTACCAAATGGATATTCAGAAACAAGCTAAATGAGAATGGAGAAGTCACAAGGAACAAAACAAGATTGGTATGCAAAGGGTATGCACAAGAAGAAGGTATTGACTACGGGGAAACCTTTGCACCCATTGATAGACTAGAAGGAGTTAGAATTATAATTGCTTATGTTGCATTCAAAGGATTCAAGGTATATCAAATGGATGTCAAATCTGCATTCCTAAATAGAATACTAGAAGACGAGGTATACATTGAACAACCATAAGGGTTTGTTGATCCTAACAAGAGAAACATGGTTTATAGATTGCACAAAGTCTTGTATGGATTGAAACAAGCACCAAGAGCATGGTATAAAAGACTTCACTCATATCTCATAAGTATTAGATTTGTAAGAACAAGTGAAAATAGTAATCTATATTTAAAAGAAGATACTGATGATAACATTTTGATTGCTAAAATATTTGTTGATGATATCATATTTGGAGGTAATGATATGTTATGAAAATCATTTTCTACTGAAATGAGGAAAGAGTTTGAGATGTCAATTTTTGGGGAGATCAAATTCTTTCTTGGTCTATAGATTCTTCAATAGGATGCAGATATATACATTACACAATCTAAATGCATCAAGGAAGTTCTCAAGATATTCAAGATGGAAGACTCCAAGCCAGTTGGAACACCTATGGCAACTAGATGCAAGCTGACAAAGGAAGACAAGTCAACAAAGGTAGATTAGACCCTATATAGAACTATGATTAGCAAACTCATGCATGTTGTGCATACTAGACCAGATATAGCACATGCAGTTGGAATAGTTGTAAGATTCTCTGCTAATCCCAAGGAATCACACATGACTACTTTCAAAAGAATTCTGAGATATCTAAAGAATATTGAAGACTATGGCTTATGGTATAAAAGAGAAGACAAATTTGAGCTTCAAGTCTATACATATGTTGACTGGGCTGGAAACTTAGATGACAGAAAGAGCACAACAAGAGGAGCATTCTTTATGGGTGACAAACTTGTCACATGGATATGTAAGAAGCAAGGATGCATCTCACAATCCACTGCAGAAGCAGAATATGTGGTTGTTGCTACAAATTTCTCTAACATTGCAAGATCAAACAATTACTGGAAGGTATGATTATGAAAATTATTGAACCAGTGATTATCTATTGTGATAATACAAGTGCAATAAACATTTCAAAGAACCCTGTCATGCATGCTAAGACTAAGCATATTTCTATCAAGTATCATTACTTAAGATAACAAGTGCAAGAAAAAGAGGTGATATTGGAATATGTGCAATCCAAAGAATAATTGGCAGACATATTCACAAAGCCATTGCCTAAAGATACATTTGAGTACCTAAGGAAGAGACTAGGGGTCCAACCCTTGTCTAAAGGTCACTAAGCTAACTAGAAGGCTGCATCAGCCTACACATTATTAGAAGATCATTCATGTTGATGCAAGCAAAGAGATGGACTAAAAAGATCTATCATTACATATAAAGGTACTTATCTACACCGTACACCAGAGTTATTGTATTGCTGATGGAGAGGAAATTCAAGGAATATATTATAAAAAAAAGAAAGAGATATAGTTTGGCATTGTTGTCAAAGGGAGAGATTATATCTATATGAAATATCTATCGAAAGTATTCAAAGGGAGAGATGTACTTAATGAATATGGAGATAAGTATTCAATGAAATATATTGTTGTCAAAGATAAAAGAACTATCTATCAAGGAGAGGAAAAGTCAAAGGGAGAGAAAACATCAGAAAAAGATTCAAAGAAACATCCATCTAAGGGAGAGAATTGGAAAATTTAAACACTGCATATCTATCTAGAAAAGGGAGAAGAGATTCTACAACAAAGGGAGAGGTAGAATCAGAAGTTGCTACACCTATCTAGTGAAGGGAATGAAGAATAAAAAAAGTACTCTACAAGAATCAAATCTAAGCTAGAAGAGCTTACCGAGAGTCAAACATTTGTATTGGTTATAGAAAAATAAGTTTGGTAGATATTGATGAACTACAAATGATATATTTCATAATGTATTAGTAGTATGTAGTATGCTTCCATCAATGCCAAAGGGAGAGATTGATAAACTATAACTGATTGAATGTTTGAAGATGACAAAGTTGATCACTGAGATGTAGAAGGTATATGCAAGACATTAAATCAGTTAATGTATTGTAATGTCATCAATGTCAACTTAATATGATATGATTGCTCATACTCATAATGTCACTACACTTAAAGATCTAAAAAGACAAAGTTTTTGTCATTGGTAATCATGTACACCGAGTGACAGTAAACCTCGAGGGATAGTGAACCCCGAGCACAGAAGTTCATAGTGTTACCCGACGGATAGTGTTACCCGAGAAAGTGATACATGAGGAAGCATTACCGAGCTAACTATAGTTGTCACCGAATAGAACTAAAGTTGATGCTCAAGCTATCTGCAGTAGTCACCGAGCACAACTAAAGTGTTGACCGACGAGAACTAAAGTTAGGAAAATGAGAAAATAACTTAGATGGTAGGAGCTAAAGATAGAGTTAACTGTTTGATTACATTGTTTTCATCTATCAGTTAAAATCTAAAGATAAGAAGGAGATTTAAAGCATATTTTATTCTAGAAAATAAGGATATTTTTACGGATTAAAACTAGAGCAAGCATGGTGAGATTTACGGATGAAGAAGTGATCAACAAAAAAAACAAGAAGGACAAGAAATAGTGAAATCATGTCTCTATAAAGAGACAAGTAATTTATTATCAAGAGAGGAATGCTGAAGAGAATTTTGGTGAAGATAAGAAGTCTTCATATAGACCTAATCATACAAGCTGACGAATAGAGCTACAGATTTCTGCAGACACCGAGCAACAAAGAAGAAACAAAATTCACCTAGCATAAAGAAGTGGAGAAAAGGAACAAAAGAGAAAACATTGATCAGAAAGGTATTATGAGATTACAATAGATCTAAACATCTGCAAGATTACGTTTTATTTATGAATAGATCATATACTATTTTAGTTTAACCGTTGATTCAGAAAATCTCTTAACAGAGTAGGATATAACCATCCTTTATATATTGAGATACATCCCAAGGAGTATCAAAAGGTTTTCATGTTGAAAAAATAGTGAATGCAAGGTCAAGTGATAAACTGTTAGTGATAAATCCTCTAACAAGGTCGCACTTAATAGTGTGTTTGTAACCTTTAACAGGGTTGGCTCTTCACTGAGCTCACTTTAGAAGAGTGAAATTTTTGGGTTACCAGTCCCAAGTGTTTTTTCCCCTAACAGGGTTTCCACATTAAAAATCAATGTGTTAAATGTGTATATGGTTCATTGCTTTGATGTTTTTCTTTACACATTACTAAAATAGGATTGATCAGTAAACACTAATTTATTTACTATATTTCGGTAAAGATTAAGATAAGATATACTGCTATTTAGTAAAGCTTAAGGAAAGGATAAAAATTATCAACACTAAGTAGTATATACATGTTATATTCACACAAGGCACACATCTTGTAGGACTGAAGATAAATAGAGTTTGTATAATTGTGGTATAAAGTTTTAGGTTGATTTATTGGATTAATTTTTGAGGCCACTGATTTACCGTCCCCTCTCAGTTTTTCCAACAAGAGAATCATATTAAAAATTTTGAATATGCCATGGAAAATAGTGAAATTCCTTATGAAGATGTTTATATGAAGCTCTTTGTTTAATCCCTGGCTGAGGACACAAGGGAATGGTTTAAGGCATTACCTGATTTTAGTTGATAGTTGGATTGATATGAAGATAAAATTATTGGATGAGTTTGGTGATCATAATGACCCATCTTTCATTATTAATGAAGTTACTAGTGTGGAAAAGGTATTGAACAAACCAATGATTGAGTTTAGCAAAAGATTTAACAAGTTACTGTACAAAATCCCTCTCTACATGAGGTCTTGAGATGAATGTTGTTTGGTTTTCTATATTGATGCTTTTGATAAAAAGACCAATTATGAGATTAGGTAAAGAGGAACAAGGACTCTACAAGACCCTTTCAAGATTTCCCTAACAATTGAGAACAATAGAAAAGTTGTTGGAAAGATTGGCAGAAGGGATGATATAAAATTGCATAACCCCCAGACAAATAAACAAGTCAAGGAGGAAGATAGATTGGATAAAGCATTAAATATGTTGCAAGAATTATCATTAAAAGTAGGGAAGGGTGATCTTGGAGCTTTTTCTCGTAGGATCCTATATAGCAGCAGTGCTTGACTCTCATAAAACCCAAATTTTGATCAAGTCAAGAAACAAGTCTAAATAATAAGGATTAAATCCTCCTTCACTTTGAGCTCCATAGGGTTAGGCAGGTGTACCTAACTTGATTTACTACTCAGTAAATCATGCAGTGGATTGACTTTTCACAATGATCTACTCCTACCTTTTACTACAAAAGTTGATAACAAGTCCTACAAATGCTAACAATCAGCTTTATGCAGAGCTTCACAAGCCAAACTATGAAATTGATAAGAGAAAATACAAGTGAAATAAGGATTCTCATCCTTATTTTTGAGTTCCAAACTTAGGCAAGGCTAACCTATTTACTGCCCTAAAGATGTAGTAGTTTTCAACACGCAATCTTAATACAACATAAAAATGAAAATGATAACAATTTGTATATAAATTTGATGGGAACCACACAACCGAACACATCAGACTAGTTGCTTGGCTAAACAATTGTCTTAGAAACACATAACATTGGACTGCTACTTCAGGATTGGACACCCTAAATGGCTACTAAGTAGATTATTTAGTCTCATTTAATTATCGACTAGGGATGTAAACTTGGAATGGTATTTGCAAAGTATATGCTTCAAACCTCCTTGATTCTCATGGCTAAACCTATGGAATTGAAATACATTATGCTTCAAGAATCTATACTATCTCAAGTGAATGCATTTATCCTAAGAAAATAGTAATCATGAATAGGGGTTACTCTACTTGCCTATGCTGCAAGAATAGTTCATCAGTTCTGTTACCAGTGGATGTAGGAACACCAAAGTTCTATCTAATTCTTAATAAACAAGGAAATAAATTCTAATATAATAAAGAGATTCAATCACCAAGTGGGCCCCCTTGGATGAGTGAATAGAAATGCAATCAAGATAAGAGACTAAAAATCAAATTATGCACTCTATTCAATCATGGAGAAAATGTACTTGGAAAGTAAAAACAGTGTTACAATATCAACTTCTATTCCAGAAATTATATCAACTAGCTCCTGACTCTGAGAACTACAAAATTTGGCTTATTTAAAGAGAAACTACACTACTCCCTAAATCTAGGGTCACTCCATTAATGATGATCACTAATGGATACAAAGTGCTCATAACATAAAATATCAAACATCAACAGAAAGTCTTCAAGTTTTTCCTAGAATATAGCATGCAGTGGTTCTAGATCTATGTGCATTGTCTTCTCAGGAACTAGATTGAATCGTTCCTCTGTGAAAGTCCTATGACACACCCTTCTTCAACCACTTTACTTAATTCCTTGTTTTATGCTGGCACTTCTGCGGGTAACGGCTATCGTTGACTCTTTCAACACCATGCTGGTATTATTGAATGCGCCATGACTTGATTCCTACAAAATGGTTAGCATACACAACTTATGACACATAAATATATTTTATCATTTAATACTAAGAAATAAGTGTTAGTTTCCATTCGATATTCTTGCACAACATTCGGCTACAGGAAGGAGACTACCCATAAACATAGCATAGGAGATAGGATTATTTATTTAGCATGCAACTACTTATATCCTGCAACTTCTATCCATCAGTTCTAAACAAAATACATCATGTATTTACCGTCCATTGTACCTACTTGTGTCCTTACATATATAAAATATATATAAAACCATAAGTTTTAAAGTCTCTGTTTTAAAAGCAAACTGCTGAAAAAAGGAAAGTAAACAACATGGAAAAGATGCCCTTTTGAGAGGCTCATCATTCCCCCCAACTACACTATTGCTAGTCCCCAGTAATCATGAAATTATGGATCCTGGCTCTAATCCTCAGGTCACTGGCAGTTTTTTCACCTGGTTCATCAACAACATAGTTGAAATATCCATGGTTGTCCCGAAGTCTGTCCCACCTCTGGCTTTCCTAAATCATATCACGATCTTCTGCACTCTCATTTACTACCAGTAAAGGCAACAGAAGGATAGGAGGTTGAAACCTTAAGGGCATCCAATAATGCAGTTGTGTTCGGCCCAACATTATAAACCATGGGGCTCTACGAGTAGCAAGATTTAGATTCTGATGCAGGAGCATCCCAGGGTAGTTGGCTATCCTGCATGTTTGGGAGATTTGATGGAGTAGTGTGGACTTATTTTCATGTGTGAGGGATTTGGTAGAGTTTTTTGGACCTACTTGGGTCTTGGGTAATTGGTTTTGATGTATTTAATGGAACATGGCATGGTCTTGGTTGCTCGACATGGACTGGGAGGAGCTCGGCCTTGCTTAGGAATTTGGTGCCTATTACAGACCATATAAGTAATTTTCCACAAAGAGTTAGAGGATAAAAATTTCAAGGATTGAAGAGGGCCTATATTTCTACCTACAGTTCAAAGCATGAGTCCTAATTCATCCGGAGCTAGGAGATATCACGATTTTACCAAGACATCAATTTTGGGCATTTAATTATTGTTGTTGGCCAACTTGTGGCATTTAATTTATGTGTTTGTATTTAATTTATGTTTTGGGCTGACCTGTGGCTTAGATTGGTATAAGTAGGGGTTGTGGGGGAAGTCTTTAGTCATTATTCATCCATCCTAGAGAAGAGGAAGAGGTAGAGGAGCGAGTTTTGAGAGGAGCTAGTGGCTACGGCTTGGGAAACAAGGAGATTGCTTGGTAGGGCTTGTGAGCACAAGTTTAGATCTTCCTTGGGTGTTCCTACCAGTGTGTGGTTCTAGGCTAGCTAGGGTTTCATTTGGATCTTGCGAGATCTTATGGAGTTTCTATTGTAATTGCATTGTATTTGGCCGTAACCCGGAAGGCCTTACAACCGGGCATGTTGGATGAAAATATAATGATTCTATTATGAGTATTTGCATTGTGTGGATATAAA
>MU224474.1:2896064-2954486 GCA_018584345.1 Thuja plicata | reverse complement strand
TGTTGATGCTGTGGTTGAGATTGGTTTTCATGATCAGTTGGTTGAGTCTGACATGGAAATTGTGGAGCACTTGGTCATGGATAATCAGGTTGCTAAGGGTGATGATCCATATGTTGGTGATATGGATTTTTTTGATATGGATGTTGCTAGTGTGGATTCACTAGTTGTTGATGTGGTTGAGGATCTACATGATACTGCAGATCTGTATGTTCCTGATGTGGACCTGTTGGTGGTTGACATGGTTGAGGATTTACATGTTTCTCCTATTGTGGATTTAAGCTTACATGTTGCTGATGTGGATTTCATTTTTGATGAAATTGATGGTTTTGATAAGTTACAGAGGTTATTGGCAAGATACTATGTTCATTTTGTTCCTGGGAGTGAGCATGCTGATTGGATGGTTGACATTCTAGTGGTTGACAGATGGATGTAGATCTTGATGATTTACATGTTGGTTCTATTGTCCTTGTTGGAGTGGAAGACTTTGGTGAAGATGAATATGGTTGTGGATATTTCATCTGGCATCAAAGTATGAAGCATACTTCTTTTCGCACCTAGGGAGTCTGATGCAGGAGCATCCCAGGGTAGTTGGCTATCTTGCATGTTTGGGAGATTTGATGGAGTTGTGTGGACTTATTTTCATGTGTGAGGGATTTGGTAGAGTTGTGTGGACCTACTTGGGTCTTGGGTAATTGGTTTTGATGTATTTAATGGAACATGGCATGGTCTTGGTTGCTCAGCATGGACTGGGAGGAGCTCGACCTTGCTTAGGAATTTGGTGCCTATTATAGGTTGTATAAGTAATTTTCCACAAAGAGTTAGAGGATGAAAATTTCAAGGATTTAAGAGGGCCTATATTTCTACCTATGGTTCGAAGCACGAGTCCTAATTCATCTGGAGCTAGAAGATATTGCAATTTTACTAAGACATCAATTTTGGGCATTTAATTGTTGTTGTTGGCCGACTTGTGGCATTTAATTTATGTGTTTGTATTTAATTTATGTTCTAGGCCAACCTGTGGCTTATATTGGTATAATTAGGGGTTGTGGGGGAAGTCTTTAGTCATTATTCATCCATCCTGGAGAAGAGGAAGAGGTAGAGGAGCAAGTTTTGAGAGGAGCTAGTGGCTGCGGCTTGGGAAATAAGGAGATTGCTTGGTAGGGCTTGCAAGCACAAGTTTAGATCTTCCTTGGGTGTTCCTACCAGTGTGTGGTTCTAGGATAGCTAGGGTTTCATTTGGATCTTGCAAGATCTTATGGAGTTTCTATTGTAATTGCATTGTATTTGGCTGTAACCCAGAAGGCCTTACAACCGGGCATGTTGGATGAAAATATAATGATTCTATTGTGAGTATTTGCATTGTGTGGATATAAATCTCTATGTTTTTATTTATATTACATTGTGTGGTTATTGGTTGGGGGCTAGGACATCTCCATTGGGGATCCTCCTGCCTTGACCTTCATCAGATTCTGTGGAGAATGAGGCTCCCTGATTTTTAAGTCATAGGGTATCCTTATCCACCTCTGCCTACAAGCTGCAATCACGACCTCAATATCTTGTGATGAATGGTGTTCCCAATCTGTGTATACCTTCTCTCTGACTAGAACAACCTTGTGAGACCCAATAGGATTCATTATGATTGAGATCCAACCAAGGAAAGTCCGCCTAGAACTCTGAACTTCAGGTCTGATCATGAGGGATGTGTCTATCTCACTGCCTCTTTATGGTAGAGCCTGATGCTCTTTGCTGATCTCATTCTGAATCCAAGACATTACTACCCTCAACTAAACATCTCCCACGTAAAGAAGTGAATTCCAATCTCTATTGTCTGGCACAGCTAGATTATGTAAATACAATTCACATAATAGGTTCTTGATGGGCATGGGTGATAACTAGAAGGCATCATAAAATTCATGAGGTATAGCAATAGAAGGATTTAATCCCTCTACAATCCTTGTCAATTGGAAGTTAAAAAATTGTTCCTTAAGAAACAATGCATAAACTAGAGAAGGTGACCTACATGCCATTGCTGCAGGATTCAATTTAGTGATCTGCTCAATTCTCCTTTCCAATACTGCAATCCAATTTGTTTTATGTTCAATTTGACAAGCCTGTTCCTCAATTTTCCTTTTCAGTTTTTCTGTCTCCAGTTCCCATTGTGTCTTTTCCCATGTGAAATTTTTGTACAAACTCAATCCTGTTGTTAATGGTGTGGATAAATCTGGTGGTGGCATGGCTTCTTGCTGAAAAATATTAATCCACTCAGATGCAGGTTGAGGGATCTTTACTTCCTCCTCTTTAGTGGAAGTAGTCCCTTTTTCTTTGTCCCTAGTTTTCACTGAACCATCTGCTTGGTAGAATTCATCAATGGAAGATTTTCCTTTCCAAATGACAAGGGTTTTCATTGATTCATCCTCTTGGGATGACTCAGCTACCCTGACCAGCATGTCCAATCTGTCTCTACTCAATTGTTCAAACACTTCCTCAATAATGTCCTCATCTACTACAGGAAATTCATCAGGGGAAGATTCTCTAAAGTGTCATCAGAATCTTGTCAAATAGAGTTATTGAAAAATCCCTCTATTTCTATAGAATCCTTATCACTATTTTAAAGGATGTACTCAACTTGTGGATTAGTTGTAGCTTCATCATCCATGACGTGGGCTAGGGTATCACTATCTGATCTTTTTGAAGCCATTGCCTCCGAAGAGGAATTCTCTGCAGATTCAGAGGATTCAACATTTATAATTGAATCAAGGGTTTTGTTTTCTTTACTAGTACTAGTAGAAAGTCTAGCACTTTTCCTGACAGGGGTTTGAAAAGAGCTCACAGGTTCCTTGCATTTCTTTTTGCTGGAGGACACCTCCTTCATAATGGTTACAAGAGGTTCTTCTAGCGTCGCCTCTTTGGGAGAAGGCAAGGATTCCTCAGGTATCTTACCCACATTTTCATTATCAGGTGATTGTTGTTCTGGAGTCATACCCTCTGTATCTATGGTTTTTCCTTTATCCTTCATAATAGCAGACCTATTTTCCTTGGACGATGAAGTATCAAGAGTGGCATCATCTTCCATAGTTTTTCCTTTCTTTTTATTAGAAATAGGAGTACTATCTTTGCAGTCTCTTTTCCTAGATAAGGTAGGTCTAGAAGAGGATGCTTTAGGAATGGATTCTATTTTATGAATTACTTTACGAACCCCCATTGCCGTATTAACCCTACTACCTACACCCTGTCCTCTATGGCAAACCACCCTAGGTGATAATTCTTCCATGGCCAAGAATTATTCCCAAGTCCCAATTGGATTTTTAATTAACTCCCTTTCTTCATCTAGCTTAATTAAATAGTGATGGGAAATAGATTGAGCTTTTCCTGACTAAACAAAAGACGCCTGCTTTTTCACAATATTAAAAAGAAAACTAGGTAAGTTTACTGGCCTATTTTCATGGCAAAGGGAACTTAAAATTTTGAAATGTAGTCCATGCAGGTACTTGTAATAGACCTCATAGGTGAAGTAGGATATTATAAATGTAGCTAGATGCAAAAACTCCATGGGTAATGATGTTCTTGAAGTGCCCTGCTTCTTATCAATATCCAACTGTGGGTCACCATGCAGGGTAAATTGTGCCCTGGTTGAGCACAAGTCAATATCCTTACTCCACTTTTCTCCTTCCTACGACAACTTTGAAACTTTTTCCATGATGTCTTCTGAGAATTCAATCCTCAGACCCTTCACTACTGCAAAGCCATTGTTCAAAGTATTTAGAAATTAAAAAGCAATTTCTTCATCGAAGCCATTAAGGCTTAAGTAGTAATCCAACCATCCCCATCTTTGAAACATTTCACAGGCGGTTGGGTCCCCAAGTAACACTTGATGATCTATAGGCTTGTTCCTCTGAAGGTCTCCGCCCATTGCAAAAAAAATGGCTCTGCAGGAGCTGCTCAGACGCTACAAAAAATTGGAAAATGCAGGACTTCTTATGGACACAAGATGTTTTTTATGAGAAAAACTGAAGTACATAATAGCTTTTAATTCCAAGAAAATTATCATTATTTCAAATGGTTTTCATAAATACATTTGCGCATGTTAAGGTCTTCCACCTAAACACGTCGCAAAATTGCCATTATTAAGTGAACCTTAACTTTAAATTGCTTTCAAATCATGATGACTTAATCACGAAAGGACAAATAAGCTCCCACATGACAGAGATCACCATGAAAAGACAAGAAAGAAATAAATTTTGCCTTTTTGCATGCTAAAATTGATTTGGAAATATTGAAACAAGCATTAAATAACCGCTCCCCCCAACTAAGTATAAGGCATGGGTCCCACCAAGCCTTTGCGTGCAAGAATAAGAAAAAGAAAAGAACACTCTTTTCCAAATAATAAATGAATAAAATAATATATGTGCAAAAGTACGTGTTACTAACCTGAGAGGTGCTGCACAAAGAGTGTGTTATTATGTGACATGCACTGATGGAGTGATGCTGCAGTACAGACGCATGGAAGAGAGAGGAGGTGATGCAAATTTTTATTGTGAAGAAAGCAAATCACGAGAGTGAAATTTTTATTATGGAAGCTGGGATAAAATCATAGCTTGGCAGGAATCTGGGTGGAAGACCTAAATGCTTCGGCTGTAGGAGCGGAGATGTCCAAGCTCTGCTAGAACTGCTACAGGAATTCTTGACAACTCATAGGCTTGTGATATATCTTAAGATGATGCCCATTTACAAGGAGTTTGAATCTAATAGGATCAATTGTAGATAGATGAACGACACCATTATAAAAAATTGAGACTATTTCATAGGGCCCTAACCAACGGGTCTACAATTTTCCTAGAGTATGCTGATATCGTGAGTCATAGAGAAAGGCCCAATTGCCAATGGAAAATTTCTTATCCTTGATGAATCTGTCATGCCACTTCTTTCGCTATTTCTGTATCAGTTTTATGTTGTGAAGTGCAGACTTTCTATATTCATCCAATCCATTGAGCTGTAAGAGCCTGTCCTCTTGTGCCTTGGTCAGGTTAATATCTAATTCCAATGTTGTCATGAGAGTCTTATGGTGAAACTCAATAGGCATGAATGCAAATTTTCCATAAACCATCTCAAATGGAGTAAAGCCAGTAGTGGTTTTCCAGGTTGTTCGGTAAGCCCATATAGATTCAGGAAGGTGAGTAGCCCAATCCTTTTTGTGCACAAAAACTATTTTGGTCAGAATGGCCTCTATTTCCCAATTTGTGATCTTAGCCTATCCATTGGCCTGAGGATGGTATGGTGAAGATTTACCATGCCTCACCGTGTACTCATTCATCAATTCAATAATAAGATTAGAGGTGAACTGTGCCCCTTGATCTATTACTATTTCTCGAGGCACACCAAACCTAGTAAAAATAAACTCATAGAGAAAATATGGTACTTTATTATCCCTTGCATGCCTCATTTCTTTTGCCTCAACCCATTTTTTGGTGTAATCAGTGCATATTAAGATATAAGACTTACCATGTGAAGATGGCTTAATGGGGCCAACAAAATCGATGCCCCACTTGTCAAATGGTGTTACCACCACCTGAGGCTGTAGGGGCATTTCATCAGAATTGGTGGGGCATCCCATCCTTTGGCATCGATCATAGTGCTTGGTATGCTTAGCTGCATCTTTATGTAATGTAGGCCAGTAATAACCAGTTGTCAACACCTTGTATGCTATCCTTTTTCTGGCAAAATGGTCACCACAAGGCTCATCATGACATGCCCGAAGGATGTCATAGGTCTCATCTTCATGAACACATCTATGGGTGACTTGATTAGGACCTGTATAGAACATAAATCTAGAGATCCATTAAAAGTTGAAACTCTTTTCAACCAGCAGCCAGCATTCACGCGGTGAAAAATGAGGTGGTGCTCGTCCTGTAGCAAGGTAGTTGGTGATGTCAGCATACCATAGATTGTAAGTTGTAACAGAGAATAGGTGCTCATCTAGGAAGCTGTCATCAATTACTGCAGGATCATCAGGTACTTGTAATCTAGAGAATAAATCAGCCACTACATTAGCTTTTCCTACTTTATCAATAATAGTTATATCAAACTCTCGCATGAGGAGTAACCAGCGGGCTAACCTACCAAAAATGGCAGCTTTATTCATCAAGTATTTGATTGTTGAGTGATCAATATAAACAAATACTTCATAACTGGTTATGTAATGTCTGAATTTATTTAGTGCTTAGATTACAGCAAGCAGTTCCTTCTCAGTAACAGTATAATTTAGTTCAACACCTTGCAGATTTTTTCTTATGTAATAAATGGCATGCTCAACTATACCTTCTTTCTATCCCAGCACTACCCCAATAGCGTAGTCAGATGCATCTATGTGGATATGAAAGGGCAGCTTCTAGTCAGACCCTCTAAGAATAGGGGTCTTTGTCAACACACCTTTCAACTGTTGGAATGATGACTCATAGTCAGTTGTCCATTCAAATTCTACTTCTTTCTTCAATAGATTGTATAATGGGGTGGTAAGTTGGCTAAAGTTCTTGATAAATCTCCTGTAGTACCTGACATGACCAAGAAAACTCTGGACATCCTTCTACTTTGCTGGAGTTGGGAGTGTAAGGATGACTGCAATCTTTGCAGGATCAACCTGGATACCAAATGATGAGAGGTAATGCCCTAGGACAACTCCCTCCTCCATCATCATATAAAACTTCTCACTATTAAGTGAGAGTTTTTAGTCCTAACATCTTTTAAGAACTTTTTCCAAATTAGCATGAGCCTCTTCGAATGTAGTTCCATATGCAGTGAAATCATCCATGTATATTTCAACACAATCAACAACAATGTCAAAGAAAATACTTATCACTACTCTCTGAAAACTAGTAGGTGCATTACATAATCCAAATGGAAAAATAGAATAAGCAAATGTTCCCCATGGATAGGTGAATGTTGTTTTATCCTGGTCTTCTGGTGATATCTGGATCTAGTTGTAGCCACTGAACCCATCCAGGAATGACAAATACTTCTTGCCAGCAAGGTTGTCAAGTACTTGGTCAATAAATGGAAATGGAAAGTGATCTTTCTTGGTTGCTTTATTAAGCTCCCTATAGTCCACACAAACTCTCCATTTTCCACCTTTCTTGGGGACAATTACAAGAGGGGATACCCACTGGCTGTCAGAAATATGATATATAAAGCCAACTTGAAGGAGTTTTTGCAATTCAACCTTTACTACATCTCTTAATGTAGGGTTTATCCTTCTTTGAGATTGCCTATTAGGTCTGGACTTAGGACTGATATAGATCTTATGGGTACATAATTTTTGGTCAAGTCCCTTCATGTCAGCATAGTCCCATGCAAAAACTTGCTGACTCTTTTCTAAAAGCTGGAGAAGTCTAGACATCTGGGATTCAGTGAGATTCTTATTGACATTCAACTCCTTACCTAAGGCAACCTGCACTCTTTTAATTTTATCCAACATAAGAACCTCTGCAAATGAAGGTGACTTTATTTCATGGGACAACAAAGTATGAAGATAATCAGGTGCTATAGGAAACTTAGATGAGGACTTCTTGGGCAATATGGTTTGTAGGGAACAGTCAGGGACATGACATGAGGGTTCTTCAAAGCCATACTAGTTTGTAAGGATTTCCACTAGTATGTCATCTTCCTCCTGTGAGGCCATGAATGGATATCTACTAATAACCATAAGATGCTCTACTGAATTGGCTTTGAGGGGAGCATCTCCTAGATCCGGCCAGACAACTTGGTCAAGTTTAGCTTGGGGTTTGGCTGGAGAATACAAAGTTAATTTCTTGGTATTAATACCATCAGATATGGTCATTTTTCCTGAGTGGCATGCAATACAAGCATCTTCTATGGCTAACCAAGGCCTTCCTAGGATTAATGGATACCCTCCTAGTGTGGATTTGGGGGACAGGATGATGAAATTCGAGGGGTAGTCAAAGGAATCTAGTGTGATGACAATATCCTCTACCATACCATCTAGTTTGATAGTGGAATTATCAAGTAACTAGAGAATGGTGGGTGTTTCCCTCAACCTAATGATGCTAAGTCTTAACAACACATCCATAGTCATAACATTAATAGAGGCTCCTAAATCAACCAAGAAATTATGTATTTGTATACCATTAATGTGAATGGTAACCACTAGACTCCCACGATCAGAGTATTTAGGCATCAAGGCTTTACTAAGCATAAGATCAGAAAGCTGCCCAAGAACATGGACAATATCAAGATCTTTCTTTTTCCTGCTAGGGTGCTTGATACAGGCTTCCTTTATTGCTTTATTATAAATTGGAATTTCTTTGAGGGCATCTAATAATGGTATTTGGACAGTCATTTTCTTCAGTTGGTCAATCAGATAAGTTGCAATAGGATTCTCTTTAAGGGTTACTGAAGGTTGGGCCAATCTTTGCAGGTAAGGTGGAATTTTCTCAACTGGAACAGATGGTGCAATAGGTGGAACAACAATATTTTTATTGTTAGAAACTTCCTCAGTATCAGAAACATTAGTTATTATGGGCACTCTAGGTGCAGGCAATGTGGTCCTTGATCTTAGTTGGAGGTCATTCACTTGTAGTGAATAAGCCTGCTGCTTGTTATTAGGATTTGGATTTGTTTGCGCAGACAGTTGTGGTTTCTAAGGACTATTATTGGCTATAGGAGGCAGAGGCATAATATCTTGTTGTTGAGGTGGAGGCATGATATCTTACTACTGATTAGGTTGATTGGGTCATCACTGAGGTTTCTGTTTCCAGTTACCATGTGGTTTCCATTGGTTATTCTGCTGCAACTACTGATAAGGGTTAAATTATTGTTGGTACGGGTTAAACTGCTGCTGGTATGGATTAAATTGCTGTTGAAAGTTCTGGTTATACTGAGGCTGCTAAAAATTTTGGTTGTTCTGTGGCTTCTGGTTAGGCCAGTTATTATTCCAATTCTGTCCTTAAGGAACAAAATTGTGGGGGTTTTGATTCTGCTACTGATTACTATTATTATTATTATAACCAAAATGATTTAGGGGGTCTTGAGGCATACCTTGTCTCTAGGCCCATGGTCACCTTTGAGCCACATAAAAGACCTCTCCATTCTCCTCATCTATTGCCTTGAACTCCGTGGGCATTGAGGTAGTGTCCATAGATGCAATAGTTTTGCACTTACAGTTTCTTTTCTTCTCTCTGCAATGGGAACATAATTTAGCCAACATAGATTTTGCATCCTCTTTCTTCCTTCAAGCTTGCATGGTGTCCAACTGAGTGGCCACGTCATTGATAATGTCCTTGAAATCAGATAGGACATTGGACAACTCTATCTTAGATACTCTAGAGCCATTTGTCTTTTCAGGTAGGGTCCTCTTCCTTTTTTTACTGTAGCTCTTGATTAATTCTAGGTGATGTCCCCACTAGCCATAAGGTCCAAGGCTTCTATGCTCCCATCATTGACACCTTTGAGGAATAGATGCTTCTGCAATTCCTCATTCAACTGGTGTTGAGTGTTGCACTACAGGTTAAACATAAACCTGGAAACATAGTCTTCCAAGGTTTCATCCTCTTTTTGTGACATCTTGAAGATGTCATCTCCTTTTAAGTCCCATCCTCTATAGTAATATTTGTATTTGGAAAGAAACATGTTGCTCATAGTGTTCCAATTTGCTACAACATTAGCTTTGAGGCCCATGAACCACCTTAGAGCAGCCTCTTTAAGAGTTGACGGAAACAACTTCAGCTTATGGGCATTAGTTGTGTAGTCATAGCTCCTATAGAGGATGTCAAAATCGAAGAGGAAGGTCTTTGGATCTTCAGTGATAAGTCTATAGAATTTTGGTAATGCAGCGGATGGAATGTTCTTCAGGTTTTGGTTACCTTGTTGAAGAGGAATTGGGAAGGGAAAGGTAGGTTGAGCCATCCTTGGAGGAGGTCTTGGCTGCTGTGGTTTTTGTGGCTGATATATGATAAGAGATATTGGGTTGTCATGATATTCAGGCTCATCAAAAAGGACTTCTAAATGTATTGATTCTTTGGAGGATGAAGGTGATGAAATTTCTCCTTGGGCATCAACAAATGGGTTTTCAAACAGGTCTTCTTCTTCACTATCTACTTGGGGTTCCTCAGGCTTGGGATTAAAAAGGTCAAATGGTTTAGCCTGGTATTGACAAGGAAGGAATCTCCCATGAGGATCTGTTCTTCTATGCATAAAAGGATTGCTTGAAATTAAGTCTTAGATTATGAAAAATGGAAACGTGAACACCAAAGTTGGTTTGAACTAACACCATCCCGACAGCGATGCCAAAAATGCTTGGCTAAACAATTGTCTTAGAAACACATAGCATTGGATTTCTACTTTAGGATTGGACACCCTAAATGGCTGCTAAGTAGATTATTTTGTCTCATTTAATTATCGACCAGGGACGTAAACTTGGAATGGTATTTGCAAAGTATATGCTTCAAAACTCCTTAATTCTCATGGCTAAACCTATGGAATTGAAATACATTATGCTTTAGGAATCTATACTATCTCAAGTGAATACATTTATCCTAAGAAAATAGTAATCACGAATAGGGGTTACTCTACTCGCCTATGCTGCAGGAACAGTTCACCAGTTCTGTTACCAGTGGCTGCAGGAACAACAAAGTTCTATCTACTTCTTAATGAACAAGGAAATAACTTCTAATCTAATAAAGTGATTCACTCACCAAGTGGGCCCCCTTGGATGAGTGAATAGAAATTCAATCAAGATAAGAGACTGAAACTCAAATTATGCACTCTATTCATTCATGGAGAAAATGTACTTGGAAAGTAAAAATAGTGTTACAATATCAACTTATATTCCAAAAATTATATCAACTAGCTCCCGAATCTGAGAACTACAAAAGTCAGCTTATTTAAAGAGAAACTACACTACTCCCTAAATCTAGGAGCAATCCATTAATGAGGATCACTAATGGATACAAAGTGCTTATAATAGAAAATATAAAACAACAACATAAAGTCTTCAAGTTCTTCCCAGAATATAGCATGTAGCGGTTCTAGATCTGCGCGCGATGTCTTCTCAAAAACTAGATTGACTCGTTCCTCCACGAAATTCCTATGACACACCCTTCTTCAATCGCTTTACTTAATTCCTTGTTTTATGCTAGTGCTTCTGCAGGTAATGGCTGTCGTTGACTCTTTCACCACCATGCTAGTATTTTTGAATGTGCCATGACTTGATTCCTACAAAATGGTTAGCATACACAACTTTTGACACATAAATATATTTTATCATTTAATACTAAGAAATAAGTGTTAGTTTCCATTTGATATTCTTGCACAACATTCGGGTACAGGAAGGAGACTACCCATAAACATAGCATAGGAGATAGGATTATTTATTTAGCATGCAACTACTTATATCCTGCAACTTCTATCTATCAATTCAAAGAAAAATACATGATGTATTTACCATCCATTGTACCTACTTATGTCCTTACATATATAAAACCATAAGTTTTAAAGTCTCTGTTTTAAAAGCAAACTACTGAAAAAGGAAAGTAAACAACATGGAAAAGATGGCCTTTTGAGAGGCTCATCACTAGTGCCTTATCCAATGGGCATGGAGTCATTCAATATGTAAAGACCTTCAATATCAAAGACACATCAAATGTAAATCCTGTACTGAATACTGAATTAAAGTATGCCTTACATAATCTATTCACACTTCCTAGAAGCATAAATACTTATCAAATCTATTTCAATTTCCTACTCATTGAAACTATCTTAAGAATTTAATTCTCCCCTTGAAAGAAACCTTAAAACAGTTCGACACTCTACCTTACAAAGTGATGGACTGAAATGTCCTTAACAACCAATCCAAATGAGTACAAAAAACTGGAAACAAAGACAACTATTCATTCAAATTCTTCAAATCATAGGAAGTACAAAAATATATTGATATTAAAGAATCAAGTGCATATGAAATAAGAGCCAAAGAGACCACTGATAAACTTGATAAAAAATATGCAGAACTAGATTTTGTGGCATAAAATTCCCTACAAAATGATCCCAAAAGTCCTTTTATAAAAACAAGGACTGCAACAAGCTTAAGATCTAATTAGGGTTAGGGTTACAAATATTACAACACTACATGATAGAGAACATTAATTGATTTCAACCATCAAGAAACTCTATCATCCATTCTAGTAAAACATTCCATGCTTCTAGTCTGTACAATTTTTATCTAGCCGCCAACTTATTGGGAAACTAAAGAACCACGCCCTACAAAAGGAATAACAGATGGAATGTCTTGTCTGCATTTATTATCTTAGAAAATTTAACCCTTTAGATTTGTAGAAAGTCAACTAACTTTCTAGGAAAGCTTATGTTCTTGAAAATTGGATCAAATCTGCATTATAAAACTCTAAAATAGTTCCCCATTTATGGCAAAGAACAGAATAAGATAAGCTAAAGGTTTAAATATTATTTTATAGGATAACAAAAACCATAAGAAGATCATTTTTGGAATAAATGTCTTCAGAACTACCAATGTTCCTCCATACTGTATCCAACATTTGTAAAAAACATGACATAAAAGATCAGATTCACCTATTTATCACTCTGCAACATAAGACATAATCCACCACTTTGAAAACTCATACAGAACCCATTTGAAATTTTGAAAGTTAGTTAAAATGGTCACAGACAATGCATAAATCAACATCAATGATCAAGGTCAAGCCTTAGCATCATTTTAAAACATATTCATTGATGAACCTTCAAGTACCCGGACTAGTGATCTGATCCGCCACACGTCACATAGGCGCAATCCCTTAAAGACTAGATCTCGAGCAAATTTACATTAAGCCTTCACGCCTACCGCATGATCTTTTCTAACTTATCTGCCCTTTATCTTTTCCTTACTCTGGCCCTATGATCACAGGAGGATAGACGTTGGTCGAGCGTAATGCCTTAATGGATAGATCTTGCACATCTCTACTTCAAGGCTTTACACCCACTGCCAAATCTTCTTTAACTTAATTGTGCTTTACCTTACTCTTTGCGTAGAACAAGACCCACCTTGGACATGTGGCCACATGGCTTAATGGCTTAAACACTAGATCAAATGCATCTTTTCTTTAAGTCATTAAGTCAACCGTCAGATCTTCTTCAAGTGCTTACCTTTTAACTTCTTCCTCACCGTTGTGTTGGGCCCGCCATGTGCCATGTGTCACACAGGCTTAATGGCTTAAATGATAGATCTCGTTCATCTTCACTTCAAGTCTTTAAGCCAACCATTGGATATAAAAAATACATGCATGAGATATATAAAATGTAAGGACATAAAGTTTAACGGGGCTAAGGACTTAGGGAAATAAATTAAAAGATCACCCCGCTAAGACTTAGGAAAAAATAAAAGGGATGGCCCCACTTAGATTAACAAATAAACACATGGGTAAATGAATTCTTAAGTGACCAAAAAAGGTAACTCAATTTTATAACAGACCATAAAGGGTTTGAGGCATTTTATCACCAACGACTACAAATTTTGAATTTAGGGCTTAAGACTTTGCAGGACATAGCAGGATTTTCAACATTTAAAGCATATTTTTCATAGAGACTTAGGGTTTTTTTAAAAATAGAAACCATTGGAACCATGAACCACGCACAAAAACTGAGACAATTATTAGGGTCTAAAAACCTTTTTTGCAACCCTACACAGGTCCAAACCAAAATGTAGCAAATAGACAAAATATGACCAACAATGACTCTGACTGTGGATGCTTGATTGCTAGATCAAGGCAAGAATATAGAACTCCAGGAAAAGCAGACCACAACTACACACAACTCTGTAGCAAAAATCTAGAATATATACAAATGTACAACCTACATCAAACTAGCACACCTAAAACCAACTACATATATACTACTGTGCATGGAAAATTTCAATTAAAGAAAGGTTTTAGGAATTGTCCATGCCCTAGAAATTCGGATACCTCACCATCCAAATTTCTTAAAAAATATGAATCCTTACCACGTGTTTGATGAATGATGTAAGGCCCTAACCACAAGGATTCAAATTTTTTATGTTTCCCATTATCTTCATCGTTAGCATTCCACTGTAATACCATGTCATCTGGCCAAAAATTTCTACTATTAGCTCTTTTTCAAACAAATATTTCATTTTCTGTTGTCTCTTCAAGTTTTTCCGTTGTCCTTCTCTTTTGATTTCATCCAATTCAACTAACTGGATCATTCTATTATGCATAACATCACTTAATTCAAGACCTTCCTCCTTAATGATTTTATAAACATGAAGTAAATTATTCAATGGTAGCCTGGCCCGCATACCATACACCAATTCAAAAGGGGATTTGTCACTAGCCTTTTTCAAAATTACTCTATTAGCCCATAAAGCTAATTTCAACTTAGAATGCCAAGCTCTTTTTTTTATTTTCAAAGTTTTCTTCAAAATCAGCAGAATACTCTTATTACTAGATTCTGCTTGTCCATTAGCTTGGGGATGATATGGGGAAGAATATGACATCATAATTCCATATTAATCATAGAAATTATTAAATTCCTCTTACCTGAAACACATAGCATTATCCATTATCAATTTTATAGGGACACCAAATATGGTCAGAACATTTTTCATCAGACAATCAATAACCACCTTACTAGTTGCCTTCTTAGTAGGAATTTCCTCTATCCATTTTGTGAGGTAATCTGTGGCAACCAATATCCAACTATGTCCACCACTAGATTTTTCTGAAAACTCCCCAATGAAATCAATTCCCCACATGGAAAAAGGTGCCTCAACCACTACTATATTTAGCAACAAAGCACCAGAATACTTTAGCTTGGAAGCAAATATTTGACTTGCTTCACACTTTCTTACAAACTTGAAGGCATATTTAAATAAACTGGGTGAATAATAACTAGCCCTAAGGATCTTATGAGCAGTAGTTTTGGCAGAGTAATGTCCACCACATACACCAGCATGCATTTCCTTTAGGACCTTTTCATTTTCCCCCTCATCTAGGCATAAAAAAAGTACACCATTTGTCTTTCCAATATAAATCTCCTTGTACTAATGTGTATCTTTGAGCTTGCAACCCGAGGGTTATTTTCTGATTATCAGTCATAATCTCAGAGCACTTGGCATTTTTGAGATAGTACATGATATCAACATAATAAGGTTGTTTTTCAATATTGGTCACTATTGAATCTTGTACTTCTACATTATTTATCTAAACCAAATCCATATTCTCCTTTGTCATTAGCTTTTCTAGGCCAATTCCTCTTACTAATTTGTTAATATGGATTTCTAAATTAAATTCTTGAAACCTATTTATCTATTGCATTGTTTACCAGTAACCTCTGATTGAGTAAGAATGTCCTTGATTACTGCACGAGGTACATATGCAATCAATTTTGCACAAACAAAATAAGGTATGAATGAATTCACATCTTTAACCAGGGCATATGCTTGTTTTTCCATCATCTCATAGTTCAACTATGCAACTTGGAGTGATTTACTGAAAAATGCAATGGGATGTTCATAACCCTCCTCATCCTTTTGTAGTAACATAACAACCATTGCGTGGAAATATGTAAAAGAAAATAATGAAAATGACCTACTGTAATCAAGAGACCTTAAAATAGGTGCTTCTTGAACTACCTTCTTGATATTTTCAAAAGCAAATTGTTCTTCTTCATCCCACTTAAACTTTGCATCCTTTTTCAACAATTTAATTATATACTTAACAATTTCTGCAAAGTTAGCAATAAACCTCATCACAAAATTAATCTTTCCTAAAAAAGATTTTACCCCTTTGACATTGTTTGGAGAAGTGACCTTCTGAATTGCTTATATCCTCTCTAGGTCTATTCTTACTCCCTCCTTTGACACAATTTGTCATAGTAACTTTCCTTCTATTACTGCAAATTAACATTTCTTAGGATTCAAAGAAACACCATATTCCAAAGTCTTATTAAAAATCTTTTCTAAATGTCCACAATGGTCCTCTACTTTATTGAAATATGTTGTCAATTCATCTTGATAAATCACCATGAATAAATCAATAAATTCTTTAAATGAAACATCCAGAACTCTCTGGAATGAGCCCCTACATTTATAAGACCAAAGGGCATCCTAATATACACATATGTTCCCCATGGAGTAGCGAATGTAGTTTTAAATTGACCTGATTCCTTTACTAATACCTGGTTGTAGCCTAAAAAACCATCCATCATTGACAATAAATTACAACTAGTAACTTTGTGCAACATTGCCTCCATGTTAGGCAAGGAATAATTATCTTTCAAAGATGCAATATTCAAGTTCCTAAAATCAACACAAACCCTTATATCACCATTCTTTTTCCTCACTGGGACCAGATTAGAGACCCAATTTGAATGTCTTATGGGTTGAATAATCCCCGCATCCCTCAACCTCATCAATTATTGTTGCATTTTGGGGGCCAATAATGGGTTATTGGTCTTTGATTTTGTCTGAATGGCTTGGCATCTATTTTCAGTGGGATCTCATGTTGGAAAAGATCCTCCCTATAGGCTTTTAGGTCCTCATATGACCATGCAAACACATGCTTGTGTTTCCTTAAGAATTTTATCAAATTTTCCCTAACATGGGATTCTAACCTCCTTCCAATATATACTATTTGAGGTGTTGTTTCTGATCCTAAATTTACTTCCTCCAAATCCTCAATTTTAGCACTGCTTCTTTTTGATAAATGATCATCTTGATCACTGAACAAGGCTTCTAGTTCTATCAACCCCTTAGGAATATCATTAGAACTCATCTGGACAACCTCATTTACCAAAACAATATCCTTGCCATCAATCACCTCAAATAAAGAATTACAATCTACATGCTGGCCTTCATAATGGTCAAGGCACTGAATAAACCTGAGAATGTCTTGATCATCCTCAAAAAATTGCCAGTTGTAAATATTATCAGGGACAACTGGTCTAGTATTAAATTCCACAATTGATACCCCACTCAAAGTCAAATCACCATTCTTCAAAGCAACATTAGCTAGAAAATCAGCCATGATTTTTTTGACCTCTCTATCCACTCAATGTTAAAGACATAAAAAAATTCAATCTGATCCCAAATAGCATGCTTGTACATTTTTAATCTATCATTTTTACAACATACTTGGATCTAAATTGTGCTACAACTAGCTCAGAATCCCCATAAAATTTTAAACATGTGATACCATGCCTAGTAGCAATATTTAATCCCCAAAACAAGGCTTCATACTCAATAGTATTATTTGTACACTGAAAAGTTAACAAGAAAGAATATTGGAATGTAGTACCTGATGGATAAATAAATAGAACACCAGCTCCTGATCCCTCTTTGGAACAAGCTTTGTCAAATTACATTTTCCATAGGCCACCTTGTTGTGTGCTCAGCTCTTCAATTAATGGATCAGTATTTTTGCATTGTGGAAAGATTGTTTCTATTTTGAAGTTTTCCATGTCTACATCCACACAACAATTAAGAATATTATCTTGCACCTTCTCAACAACCACTAGTGCTCGAGGTTATCTATACAATTTTACTTCATTCTCATTCATTGGGATTTTTGCATAAGATAAGTCCAATTGGACATGACCTCCAACTGCGATGGCTCACTGTCTAGATAATAGCATACCATAATGGGGTTGGGTATCTACAACAACTACAAACATTTTGTAAGTTTCTTTAGGAAAGACAACCATCTTAACTTCTACTCCTTTCAGAGTTCCCACCACATGGACTTCTCTATTATCCATGGAATAACACCTTCCATAGCAAGTATCAAAATTCATACCTAATTATTTCATTACACCATATTGCATTACATTTGCAACAGCACCAGAATCAATCATACAATTTTTTACAAGTTTGTTGTTTATCAACAAGGTTACATAAAAAGGGTCTACTTGAGAGGGCTCTTGGGTAATCATATTACCAACATATAAAATAGGTGTTTCTAGCTCATGACTAACACCCTTCATTTTACTCTCCCTTGTATTATCAACAAGGTCATCAACTATCCCTTTGAAAAATGACATTGCAACATCCCTATGTTCCTTTATTTTTAACATTTCACTCAAAGGAACTGAAAATTTTATTTGCATAAGATCATGTTTCATATTAAATGTAGGCAATCCAAAAAAAATATCATTTGTTCTCTTACCTTTGTTCCCTTTGTTAGTAACAACTTTCTTATCAACTTTTGCTTCCTCCTTTTCCCCTTGGGTAGAAGAAAACTCTCCTTGTTTTGTACCTTCCTTCTTATTTTTATCTTTGCTTTGAGATCCTGCCACAACCTGTGAGGCATCTTCTTTAATGAATACTGAAGCAGGATTACCTTGACTAGGTTCTACTCTTCTATTCCTCAAATTGTAAGCACTCCTAACTTGATTGATTGTTTCTATGGTTAAAGATATTTTATCCTCATCACTAGGCAACCTGAAATGGGGATGCTCTCTATCATCACCTAAAGTATAGATAGTATTTTTCCATGCAGTATCAGATTCATCATCCGAGTCAAAGAAAAATTGTTACTGGTATCTTTGGCAATGCTCTCTCCTAGTATCTATATCTGCAACTGGCTCTTCATCTTCAGAGGACCATATATCTTTATTCCTATTCATAGTGAACATATTCACCATAGGGTCTTCTTGTTCTAGGTTTAACTGTTCATTTCTATCCTCCATCTGTTTGACTAAAGCTTGAGCAACAACACATTGAAAGGAAGAATGGGGTAATTTACAGGCAGGACACCAAGGGGTATTTTGTACATTGTATGCAACACTTCTTTTCAAAGGATCAGGGGTTACCTTAGTCTTCTGTCTCTCCTAATTTTCAACAATAGGTCTATCATCCCTCCAATTTTTCTTGTATGGCATATCCTTCAAATTTGGGATTTTATCATACCTTTGATAATGATACCTATTGTCATGAGGATCCCGGTCATTTTTATAAACCTTGGCAGCAAGGTCTTTTACTGCACTTACTAATTTATCCACCCTATCCTCATCCTTGGTAGGTTTACTTGTTTGTCCTTTTGTATCCTTCCACAACCTTCCATCTTCTCTCTTTCCTATTTTTCCCGAGGCTTGCCTATTGCTTTCAATGTTTATATCTATTTTATAAGCTTCCCTCAGACTATGTGGATTTTTATCCCTTAAAAGGTATGACATATTTCCTTCCATAGCATTGAAATATGTGGTTAAACATACTTCCTCATCTAGTCTCAAAACTTGAAATTAAGTGTTTGTGGCCTTTTGAAATCTACTATTGAAATTTGCCATACTTTCATTTGGGAATTTCTTAATGTTGTTAAATTCATTTAACATAAAACCTGAATTAACATGTTCACAATATTGTTCTTTAAAACTTTCAACAAGCTCTTCCCAAGATGCTATACTATTTTCAGGTAAAATCTTATACTAGTCTCTAGCATCTTCATCCAAATATTGAACAAATAACTTCATGAGTACATGCTCATGATCAATTTCAAATTCAGTCATTTTATCAATAAATTCTTTAAGATGTCCTTCACAAGTTATAGCATTATTTCCACTAAACCTAGGGACTTTATCCCTTACCTCATTTGGGATGACATTTGGATAACCAAGGATGCCATCAAAGAATAGAGGTCTATATCTATATAGATGGACATGTCTCCTTTGGAATTTTCCCCCAGTGTTGTTTCCACTTGGCCCTACTGTACCTCCTTGATTTTGAGTAGGTGGAGGAACACTTTGCTTTAAACCAGAGACTTGAGCACTTGGATTTGGGCTAGAAACTTGAGTATTAGGGCCTAAACCTCCTAGTGGGTTCTGTTGTAATGTCCCAGTGGTAGAAGGTATAGAGACACTTGCAGTAGTGTTGGTAGCAGCATTGAAGAAATCTATCCTCATTTTCATATCTGCTACAACAGCCTCTAGTTCCATCTTTTCTAGCTACTTGGATAGATCTTCATTGGATTTTCTAGTTTGTTCAAGTTCTATGTCAACTTGAGACATTCCTGTAGGGATAATATTACTTTGATTAGGATAATTAATAATTATGCCAATGACCTTTTTATTACCTTTATCAGAGACATTTTTATCACTTCTCTGAAGCTTTGCATTCTGCTCAATCTCATTTGAGTGCAATTGTCTCAGAACAAGTCCTTCTTTCTCAAACTCATTTATCTTGGGATCTAATCTAGTAATTTTAGCTTTCTACCTTAAGCCTCCAAGATCACAAAATAAATCTCTATCTAGACCTTTAACCTCCTCATTTAGGCTTTGAGTCTTGAGCTCATTTCTCCTTGTTTCTGCCAAGAGTTATTCTCTCTCAGTTAACAAGTCACACAATTCTTGTTCCCACCTCTTCCTTGCATCGACTATCTCTGATTCTTGCTCTTTCTTATTTCTTCTCATAACTAATACTTCTTCACTTATTTTATTTGAATCATAAGATGTAGTCTCTACAACAGATGTTTCTTCTGGTTGGGCTAGAGTCTCCTTTGCAGGGAAAAATCCTGCATCTGACATGTCTCCATCTCTGAAGGTATCAAAAGATATATTAGCATCATAAGGGGTAGCTGGCCTTGACTGCTCAACACCTTGAGGTGAAGATGATAATCAATTAGGAACATGAGTATCTATTATTCCTTTTGAAACTCTTGGTGAATCAAGGTTTGAACCACCTCTCTTAGACCATTGTCTTCTTCTAGGTGTATGGAGCTCTTCTCCAATATCCTTCTCTGGATTACCTCTATAGTAAGACCTGGTATTTCTTTGCCAACTCATTTTAAAATTAGACAAGAATTTTCAATTTTTAATTATTCAATACTGGCATGCACAGAGTATAGAGTCGCCACCCATAACTAGTATGGGATATTTTCAATAAACTGATCAAGAAATGGACAATAAACAATTAGTCATGACAAAATTTACAAAATCTACTTCTCCCCAGCAGAGTCGCCAATTTGTTGGTGACTCAGATGGGTCAAATGATATAGATAGTAGAATACCAGAGATTCCCTGAAAGGTTTAACAATACTTTTACTTCTCTATCCCCAGCGGAGTCACCAATTTGTTGGAGCTTTTTCTTGCAATATCCTATATAGCAGTAATGCTTGACTCTCATAAAACCCAAATTATGATCAAGTCAAGAAACAAGTCCAATTAGCAAGGATTAAATCCTCCTTCACTTTGAGCTCCACAGACTTAGGTGGGTGTACCTAACTTGATTTACTGCTCCTTACTAAATCATGCAGTGGATTAACTTTTCATAATGATCTAATCCTACCTTTTACTGCAAAAGTTGATAACAAGTCCTACAAATGCTAACATTCAGCTTTATGCAGAGCTTCACAAGCCAAACTATTAATTTGATAAGAGAAAATACAAGTGAAATAAGGATTCTCATCCTTCTTCTTTTTGAGTTCCAAACTCAGGCAAGGCTAACCTATTTATTGCCCTAAAGATGTAGTAGTTTTCAACAGGCAGTCTTAATACAACATAAAAATGAAAATGATAACAATTTATATATAAATTTGATGGGAACCATACAACCTAACACATCAGACTAGTGCCTTATCCAATGGGCATGGATTCATTCAATATGTAAAGACCTTCAACATCAAAGACACATCAAATGTAAATCTTATACTGAATACTGAATTAGACTATGCCTTACATAATCTATTCACACTTCCTAGAAGCAAAAATACTTATCAAATCTATTTCAATCTCCTACTCACTGAAACTATCTTAAGAATTTAATTCTCTCCTTAAAAGAAACCTTAAAACAGTTTGACACTCTGCCTTACAAAGTGATGGACTGAAATTTTCTTTAACAACCATTCCAAATGAGTACAAAAAATTGGAAACATAGACAACTATTCATTCAAATTATTCAAATCACAGGAAGTACAAACATATTTTGATATTAAAGCATCAAGTGCATATGAAATCAGAGCCAAAGTGACCACTGATAAAATTGATCAAAAATATGTAGAACTAGCTTTTGTGGCGTAAAATTCCCATCCCTACAAAATGATCTTGGAAGTCCTTTTATAGAAATAAGGACTGCAACAAGCTTAAGATCTAATTAGGGTTAGGGTTACAAATATTACAACACTACATGAAAAATAACATTAATTCATTTCAACCATCAAGCATCTTTGTCATCCATTATGGTAAAACATTCCATGCTTCCAGTCTGTAAAAATCTGATCTAACCGCCAACTTATTGGGAAACTAAAGAACCATGCCCTACAAAAGGAATAACAGATGGAATGTCTTGTCTACATTTATTATCTCAGGAAATTTAACCCTTCAGATTTGTAGAAATTCAACTACCTTCTAGGAAAGCTTATGTTCTTGAAAATCTGATCAAATCTACATTATAAAACTCTAAAAGAGTTCCCCATTTATGGCAAAGAATAGAATAGGATAAGCCAAAGGTTTAAATATTGTTTTACAGGCTAACATAAACCCTAAGAAGAAAATTTATGTAATAAATGTCTTTAGAACCACAAATATTCCTCCATACCGTATCCAACATCTGTAAAAAATATGGCATAGAAGATCAACTTCACCTATTTATCACTCTATAGCATAAGACATAATCCACCTCTTTGAAAACCCTACAGAACACATTTGAAATCTTGAAAGTCGGTTAAAACGGTCACAAATGACATAGAAATCATCATCAACGATCGAGATCAAACCTTAGCATCATTTTAAAACATAGTCGTTGATGAACCTTCAAGTTCCTGGGTTGGTGATCTGATCCGCCATGCGTCACGTAGGCACAATCCCTTAAAGACTAGATCTTGAGAAACTTTACATTAAGCCTTCACACCTATCGTACAATATTTTCTAATTTATATGCCCTTTATCTTTTCATTACTTCGGCTCCACGATCACATGAGGATAGGTGTTGATTAGGTGTAATACCTAAATGGATAGATCTTGCACATCTCCGCTTCAAGGCTTTACGCCCACCGTCAGATCTTCTTTAACTTAACTATGCTTTACCTTACTCTTTACACAAAACAAGACCCACCTTAGACACGTGGCCACATGGATTAATGGCTTAAACACTAGATCAACTACATATTTGCTTTAATTCATTAAGTCGACCATTGAATCTTCTTCAAGTGCTTACTATTAGGAATACGATGTCTCAAGCTTGTATATTTCCTCACATTTGATATTTTCCAAATGTCAGCACTTTGGACAATGTGTAAGGTAATCATGAATGAAATGATTATGACAGATTCCTATGATGGTCATTAATATTTGTAAGAGCTAATTGTGGAAGTTTTGATGATGGGTGAAGACGTGCAAGACATTTGGCAACTAATCAGTTGAGTACTGTACAATTTTTTTTTTTGGGTTCCTATTTTCTTGGAGAATGGTAAAAGCCTAATACGACTACCTTTGGAAGTTGCCCTAAAAAGTGGAGTGCATGATATAAGCATTTCTTAGTGTTACAAATTAGAGAGAAGTTAGTGTGTTGTTGGAACATTTTTATGTTTTCAAATTTGTCTTCAAGTGTCGATTATCTCCTGAAAGAACTTGCATTGCAAGTGTATTGTAAACAATATTAGTTTTGATTAATACATTGTGCAGGTTTTGGAGTGCTGGGGTTTTTTACCAAAAGGTTTTCCCTAGGGTAAATCATTGTGTCATTCTCATTTTTCTATGTATGAATGTTATTGTATTATCATTCTGTAGTTGCTAAGTGTTAATTCTGAATTCGCATGATCCTCTTCTCAGGATTTTAGCGTAAGGAACTATTTTTCACACACTTAGTTTCTTTTTAGTTGGTATCAGAGCCTGGCTAGTTTTGGTTCTATTTGTTAGGGTACGGGTTTTTTGAGCTAATCTCTAGTTTAGTGGGAGTATTGTTGCAGATTATTCATAACCTTATTGCAGGGAGAGATGGTAGGTTCTTCATATAGTAGAATGGAGGTGGAAAAGTTCAATGGCACAAAATTTGAGTTGTGGAAACTCAAGATGGAAGACATGCTCATAGACCCTAATGTATGGGAGGTGGTTGATAATGATATCAAACAAGTAAACATGCCTCAAGTAGATTGGGATCTCAAGGATTGGAAAGCTAGGGGTCTCATTAGACTCTATCTAGCATATTCTGTTCTCCTAAATGTTCTCGATGAGAAGACCAAAAACAATTTGTGGACACGGCTTGGGTCTGTGTATCAGGCCAAGTCCTTGGTGAATAGATTATTTTTGAGAAAGAAGCTGTATTCTCTAAGAATGGAGGAAGGAGGATCTGTTGCAGATCACCTGAACACATTTAACATGCTGATTGCATAGTTGACATCAACTGGTTTCAAGTTGGAGGAGGAGGATCGATGTATGACCCTACTATGTTCCTTGCCAGACTCATGGGACCATCTTGTGATGGCCCTAGGGAGTACTATTGTCACTTTCAAAATGGATGATGTTGTGTCTTCACTGTTATTTGAAGAGATGCAAAGAAAGACTTCCAATTCAACCAAGGAAGCCCTTGTTGTTCACGGTAGATCCAAAGACAGAGGAAAGAAAAATGACAATAAGTCTGAAAAGGGTAGATCCAGATCTCATGGGAAATCTAAGACTCCTGGAAAGTCTAAGGTAACATGTTGGAACTGTGGTAAGACTGGGCACTTCTGTAAGGATTGCAAAGAGCCAAAGAAGAAGAAGAAAAGCCCAGATTCTAAAAAATCTCAAGAAGATGGTGATGCTTTTGTCGTAGCCTTGGCCACTCATGCATTTGATGATGTGTGGCTGATTGACTCAGGTTCTTCTTTTCACATGACCTCTCATCAAAGTTGGTTCTCAAAGTATGAGGAGTTCAATGGTGGAAAGTTGTACCTAGGTGATGATTCTCACCTAGAGATAGTTGGACGAGGAAGAGTCATTATCAGATTCCCTGATGGACAAGTAAAGGGGATCAACGGGGTAATGCACATCCCAGGTTTGGCATGAAACTTGTTATCTGTAAGTATGTTGAATGATGCAGGTGTGCAAGTTGTTTTTTTGAAAGATGGATGCAAGATGATTAGAGGAGCTATAGTGCTTGCAAAAGGTACAAGGAGAGGTACCCTATTTCAGTTGGATTCTTGCACTTCACAATGCAATAGTTCTTCTATCTCAAGGAAGAGAGCAACAACCACTTCATCTCCACCATCTGAACTAGTAGTGAAGAAGTCTATCGTAATGGGTTCCGATGGTAGTGTAGCAAGTGTACCTAAGGGTGCTAACACTTTGGAAGGCAAACTTCCTACAGAAAAGACAATGTTGTGGCATATGAGATTTGGACACATTGGTGAGAAGGGTCTCAAAACCCTGAAAAATAAAAACCTTGTTGAGGGGTTAAATGATTGTAGTCTCGAGTTTGACTTCTGCAAACACTGTGTTTATGGTAAGCGAAATCATGTTCAGTTTTACTCCAATTCTCACAAGTCTTCTATTATTTTGGATCTTATCCATTCGGATGTGTTTGGTCCTATTAAAGTTCCTTCACTCTCCAAATCTGTATATTTTGTATCTTTTATAGATGATTATAGTAGAAGGATATGGATTTATTTCCTTAAAAGAAAGAAACAAGTTTTCAGTTGGTTCAAGGAATTTAAAGCTCTCGTAGAGAATCAGACTGGTAAAAGAATTAAGTGTGTGAGAACTGACAATGGTGGTGAGTTTTGTTTGGCAGAGTTTGAATAGTTTTGTAAAGAATGAGGGATTGAGAGGCATAAGACAACTCCTTATACCCTACAAAAAAATGGAGTTGCAGAAAGAATGAACAGGACATTGATGGAGAAGGCTAGGAGTATGCTTAGTGGAGCTGGCCTTGAAAAAAGGTTTTGGGCTGAAGCTGTGGCCACTGCTTGCTATCTGGTTAATAGATCTCCTACATCAACTCTTGTTGGTAAGACACCCTTGGAGGTGTGGTCTGGTAAGAAGCCTTCAGTTAGACATCTTCGTGTTTTTGGTTGTGAAGCTTATGCACATGTGCCTAAGGAGAGAAGATCTAAGTTGGAAAACAAGGCTGTAAAATGTATCTTTGTCAGCTACAGTGTTGGTGTGAAAGGATACAAGCTTTGGGATCCTGTGATTGGTAAGGTGTTTTATAGAAGAAATGTTATTTTTAGAGAGCTAACACCTTCTCCTATTTTGCTACAGCTAGATGAAAAATAAATCAAAGAAGATGTTGTTTAGTTGCCTCCTACCCCTAAGAAGACTAAACAAAGAGACCGTGATGGATCAGATGATGAGGAGAGCTCTAGCAACTCTAAAAATTTAGAAGAAGAGGTAGAACAAATTCAACCTCAGCCCTTGAGGAGATCCATGAGAGAAAGAAAGTAGCCAGAGAGGTTTGGATTTTCTATGTTAGATTCTAGTTGTGCTTATGCCTTGATTACAAACATTGATGAGCCTAGATCTGTGAAAGAGGCTATAGGCATGGAAGATGTAGATTCCTAGATTGAGGCCATGGATGATGAGATGGCTTCATTAGAGAAGAAAAAAACTTGGGACCTAGTACCTTTGCCTAAAGGATGGAAACCTGTTGGAAGCAAATGGGTGTTTAAGAAGAAATTCTATGTAGATGACAATGTTGAGAGGTATAAGGCTAGATTGGTTGCAAAGGGGTATTCACAGGTGGAGGGAATTGATTATCGTGAAATATTCTCTCTTGTTGCAAAGATTACATCTATTAGATTTATGTTATCTCTAGCAGCATCGTATAATTTAGAGGTAGAACAGATGGATGTGAAGACAAATTTCCTTCATGGTGATTTGGAGGAAGAGATCTTTATGTCACAGCCTGAGCACTATATTTAGAAAGGTAAAGAGTCTTTGGTTTGCAGATTAAAGAAGTCTCTATATGGTTTGAAACAATATCCTAGGATGTGGTACCTTGAATTTGATGCCTTTATGTTGTCGATTGGTTTTCTAAGATCAAAATCAGATCATTGTGTTTATTTCAAAGTTGACAATGATCGCCTTCTTATTATTGCATTATATGTTGATGATATGTTGTTGATTGGGAAGGGTATGGGTATGATTTTTGATTTGAAGTCTTAGTTATTAGCACAGTTTGAGATGAAAGATCTAGGGGAAGCCAGGTATATTCTGGGTATGGAAATTAGCAGAGATAGGTCTAACAGAAAACTTTGGTTGAGTCAGAGTAAGTATATGAAGTGTGTGCTGGACAGGTTTAGCATGGCAGATTGCAGACCATTGTGTGTTCCTATTTCTATGGGAACAAAGTTATCTATGGATGATTGTCCAAAATCTCCTAGTGAGGTAGAGGACATGAGAAAAGTACCTTATGCGAGTACAGTTGGCAGCCTTATGTATGCTATGGTCTGTACTAGACTAGACATTGCCCAAGCAATGGTAGTCTCGAGTCGGTTTATGGCTCAACCTGGATGGGTACATTGGGATGCAGTTAAGAGAGTGTTTAGATATTTGAAGGGTAAATCAGAGTATTCCATATGCTATCATGGAAACTCTTCTGGAGCTCCGCATTCAATTTGTATTTGTGGGTTTGTGGATTCAGATTGGGCAGGTGACATTGATAGTAGGAGATCCACCAGTGCCTATGTGTTCACTATGTTTGGTGGTGCCATCAGTTGGATGAGTAAGCAATAACCTATGGTTTCTTTTTCCATGATAGAAGCATAGTACATGGAAGCTACTCATGCTTATAAGGAAGCCATTTGTCTTAAGAGACTATGTTCAGATGTTGGTGTTGATGCAGGACATATTACAATTTGTTGCAATAGTCAGAGTGCTATTTGCCTTGCGAAGAATCCAACTTTCCATGCCAGAACCAAGCACATTGATGTGCGGTTTCACTTTGTGAGAGATATGGTAGAGGATGGAAAGGTAATTTTGGAGAAGGTAGATACAGTAAAGAATATTGCAGATGCATTAACAAAACCTGTGGGCACAGAGAAGTTTAGATGGTGTTCAGAGTCTATGGGCCTCTCAGCCTATAGCAATTAAATCCTATTATTTCCTTTGGCTCTTACAAGGTGTTTGACAAGTGGGAGAATGTTAGGAATAATGTGTCTCAACCTTGTATATTTCCTTACATTTTATATTTTCCAAATGTTGGCACTTTGGACAATGTGTAAGGTAATCATGAATAAAATGGTTATGATGGATTCCTATAACGGTCATTAATATTTATAAGAGCTAACTGTGGAAGTTTCGATGATGGGTGAAGATGTGCAAGACATGTGGCAACTCTTGAAAGAACTTGCATTGCAAGTGTATTGTAAACAATATTAGTTTTGATTAATACATTGTGTAGGTTTTGGAGTGCAAGGGTTTTTTACTGAAAGGTTTTCCCTAATCATTGTGTCATTCTCATTTTTCTATGTATGCATGTTATTGTATTATCATTCTGTAGTTGCTAAGTGTTAAATCTGAATTTGCACGATCCTCTTCTTAGGATTTTAGCGTAAGGAACTATTTTCCGCACACTTAGTTTCCTTTCACTTACCTTTTAACTTCTTCCTCACCACTGTGCTGGGACTGGCATGTGCCATGTGTCACACAAGCTTAATGTCTTAAAGGATAGATCTTGTTCATCTTAGCTTTAAGTCTTTAAGCCAACTACTGGATCTAAACAAGACATGCACAAGAGATGTAAAAGGTAAGGACATACAGTTTAACGGGGCTAAGGACTTAGGGAAATAAATTAAAAGATCACCCAACTAAGACTTAGAAAAAAATAAAAGGGATGGCCCCACTTAGATTAACAAATAAACACATGGGTAAATGAATTTTTAAGTGACCGAAAAAGGTATCTCAGTTTTATAGTAGACCATGAAGGGTTTGAGGCATTTTATCACCAACGACTAGAAATTTTGAATTTAGGGCTTAAGACTTTGCAAGACATAGAAGGATTTTCATCATTTAAAGTAGATTTTTCACAAAGACTTAGGTTTTTTTTTTAAATAGAAACCATTGGAACCATGAACCAGGCACAAAAACTGAGACAATTATCAGGGGCTAAAAACCTTTTTTGCAACCCCACAGAGGTCCAAACCAAAATGTAGCAAATAGACAAAATATGACCAAAAAGTGACATGCCTAAGAATGATAAGCCCTATTTTCATAGGCTCAGACTTTAGTACATGTCCTATAATACATCATGGAAGGATGAAAAACCAGAAGTCCCAAAATAGAATATGGATACACCATACACATTAAAAAAAAAACAAAACAATATGGTTAATGAAGTACCTTGGTGTATGTCATGTAATTTTCCCCACTCACCTTCACAGTGTGTAGTAGCACAAAGCTTGGAAAGAGAGTTCTCAGAGAAACAAAATCTCAATAAAGATAATACTATCAATGCTTTATTTTTTCATACATATGAAGCACCATATGACTATGGTTCTTTAGAGGATGGACCAGAAATAAATATATTTACAAAAAGATACACTCAACAACAAGAGAAGTTGTCAAATAATGGTATGGCATGGGAAGGGGAATGTTGTTTAACCAAGGAAGAAAAAAAAGGGCCCTTATAGTGGCAACATTGGCTCAGGCCAGAAATAACTATCATTTGAGAAATAAGATAATTAATAATGAGCCAGAGAAAAATGTGGAGATATTAAAGAGAGGTCAACCATCAAAAGTGATAAGTAAGGATGCCACTATTTTAGGACCCATGGATAGTAAAAATTAGGATGGAAACAAGCCTGATAAAATGGCCAAAAGTCTAAGTAAAAATGAATAAGTAAACCAGTCAACGGGTATGCCTTCATTTGGATTTGATATCACTCATTCTTTGTCACAAATGAAAATGTCAATCCCGTTACTGGAAATGATGAAATTCCCCCAGTATAAGCAGAGTGCGATAAAATTGATTAATAATGTTCCCAAGGGAATAAAAGTGGCAGATGCTAATATGAATGATCATGTGATCCCAGAGGTTTATATTGGTACAAAACTAACTAAAATCCTTTCTCAAGTGGACCCTTTTATATGACCCTTTTGGTAAATAATAAATTGCTAAAAAATTGCATGATTGATTCTGGGGCAACTATCAATATTATGCCATAAGAGGTGATGAAAGAACTAGATTTGGAAGTTGATACTACATATGGTCAATGCTATGATATGGATAACAAATCAGTTCTTGTAGTAGGTGTGGTGAAAGATGTAGAGTTTAAGATTTTTGAATATCTAGAAGCAACATACAAAAATGATATAATTGTTGTTTATGTTCCCCCAAACTATGGTATGCTCTTGCCTAGGAAGTGGACTGGAATGGTTGGAGGACATGTACAACTTGATTTATCTTATGCTACTAACCCAGTGAATGTAAAGAAAGTTAGGATAAATAGGGAACCTAGATCCTCATATATTATTGATAATATTGATCCAAAGATGATGACCTATTTTTGTCATTTTGATATGGAGAATTTTACCATCCAGGTTTCCTAACCTGAGATCATTTCTACTAACCCAATCAAGATTCAAATTGAGAAAACTAAAGAGCATATATGGAAAATGCTTTTTTATGGAGCTTGTGGCAAGGAGGGGAATGGAGTGGGAGTTGTATTTTTTTTTCCTACAGGTAAAACATTCAAATATTCATTTTTTCTTACTTTTTGTTGCACAAACAATGTGGCAGAGTATGAAGCATTATTGTTAGGAATAAACATTGCTAGGAAGCATGGGATAAAATGTCTCAGCATGTTTGGGGATTCATAATTGATTATATCACAAATCATATCAAAATAAGCTACTAGAAATACAAGACTAAAACAATACATAAATGAGGTTTAGGATACAATCAAATATTTTGATGCCTTTGCCATTGATTGGGTAGAAAGATCACAAAAATTTATGACTAATTTTATTGCAAATGTAGCACTTAAAGTTGATGATGCCACCCTGGAAGGCATATCAAAGATAGAAGTAAGAACCAGATCCTCAGTTCCTGATAACATCTGCAATTGGAAAGTTTTTGAAGATGATCAAGACTTGTTGAAATTTCTACAGTGTGAAGATAAGTATCAAAATCACGAAATATATTTTAATGCTTATATAGAGGTTGAGGATGGAGAAGAAAATTTATTTGGAAAATAGATTGTATGACTCAAGACAAATAAAATACCAAGAGGATTGGTTGTCATTGAAAGAGCATTTGACAAGGATGATAAGATAAACAAAAAATTGACTCCCAATCTTGAGGGTGAAGTGGAAAAAATAAATTTAAGTTCAAATGATTCCCCAAGGGAAGTTTTTATCAGGAAAAGGTTAGCTCAAAAAATGAGGTCAAAATTAATATCACCTCTAAATAAATATAGAAACATATTTGCATGGTCTTATGATGAATTCAAGGCATACAGAGCGGATCTTTTTCAGCATGAAGTAGCTCTTAAGCTAGATGCCAAGCCTTTCTGCCAAAGATAATGCCCCATTAACCCAACATTGGTCCCTAAGATGAAAGAGGAACTGATGAAGCTCAGTGATGGAGGAATTATCAAGCCTATCAAGTACTCCACTTGGGTGTCCAATTTGGTACTAGTCATGAAAAAGAATGGTGATATCAGATTGTGTGTTGACTTAAGAAACCTTAATATGTCCTCTCTTAAAGATAATTATGCATCACCCAATATGGAATATTTGTTGCACAAGGTGATAGGAAATGAGTTTTTAATTTATGATGGATGGTTTCTCTGTGTACAACTAGATTAAAGTAAAATAAAGTGAGAAGTTCAAAATGACCTTCACTACCCCTTGGGGTACCTATGTTTATTTAAGGATGCCTTTCAAATTGACAGATGCAGGGGCCACTTTCAAAAGGGAAATGGATGTAGCATTTGAGGATTTATTAAATGTAATCATGGAAATGTACCAAGACGATCTCGCTACATATTCTAAGAAAGCAAAAGACCATTGTAACCACTTGGAACAGATTTTCATTAGGGATTTAGAATATGGCATATCACTCAATCCAAAGAAATGTCACTTTGGGGTTACTGAGGGCAAAATATTGGGGCATATTGTATCAAATGAAGGAATAATAATTGATCTAGAAAGAATAACATCCATTGATAAAATTCCTATTCTAAAAATAGTCAAAGCAATTCAATCATTTTTTGGGCAGATTAATTTTATAAGAAGGTTTGTATCAAACTTTGCTGAAATTATTAAACCTATTACCAAAATGTTGAAAAAGGGAGCAACCCTAAATTGGACTGCAAAAGCTATTGATGCATTTGTGAATATTAAAAGAGAAATTAAAGAATCTCATGTCCTAAGATCTCCAGATTTTACAAAGCCTTTTAAAGTTTTCTCTTTTGCGTCTTATCATACCATTGTAGTAGTCATGTTACAGGAGAATAATTAAGGACAAAAGCAACCCATCTCATTCTTTAGCAAAACATTGTAGGATGCAGAGCTCAGACATGATATAATAGAAAAGCAAGCTTATGCATTGGTGAAAGATGTGAAATATTTTAGGCCTTACTTGGCAGGGGCTGAAGTAACTACGTATGTCCCAAATGTTGTTGTTAAGGATATATTTTGACAATCTAAGGTGACTGGAAAAAGATGCAGATGGATAAATCAGGTCCAAGAATTCAATATTTACATTTAGATTACTAAACTTGTGAAAGGTAAAGGATTGACAAAACTTATGGTAGAATCCAATTTGGAGGCAACACAAGTCAGTTGTGTAAATCTGGAAAAAATGGTTACCAGTATTGTAAGAGCCCCTTGATATAAAGATATAGTATATTTATTGAAGTATATGGAGTGTCCAACCAAGATAAATGATAATCAGAGAAGATCACTAAATTTGCAGGCCTCCAGGTATGTTATGATCCAAGGTGATTTATATTGGAGAAATTTTTAGGGCATTTTGTTTTTTTTGTTTGGATCAATATCAGGTTGAAAATGTCTTAAAGGAAATGCATGACGGTGTATGTGGAGGAAATTTTCCAGCCAGGACAACCACCCATAAGATTTTGAGAGTAGGGTATTATTGGCCATCCCTATTTCAAGATAGTTTCAAGTATGTTCAAAAATGTGAAGCTTGTCAAAAAATTTCTGGTTTAAAATATCAAGGAACATTGCAGCTCAGGCCTATGCAAACTGAAGAACCCTTTTCCATGTGGGGTTTAGATTTTATTGGTGAAAGTCTAGTGGAGGTCACTCATGGATCCTGGTGGCTACAAATTATTTCACTAAATGGATTGAAGCTATACCTACAAGAAATTCAAATAGCAATACAGTGACTAAGTTCTTGATGGAGAACATCTTGATAAGATTTGGGGTTTCATCTAAGTTAATCACTGATAATGCAATGTGTTTTAGGTCCATAGAATTTATCAAATTTTGTGATAATGATAGGGTTACTATATCCTATGCTTCTCCTTATTACCCACAAGGGAATGGCCAAGCCGAATCAAGCAACAAGAATTTGATAAAAACCATCAAAAGAGTACTTTCTAATAATAAAAGATCATATGATTCAAAATTATAGCTAGCTGTACGGGATGACAAGATTACTGTTAAAAGGTCAACTGACTACTCCCCTTTTGACCTTTTGTATAGAAAAAAGCAAGGTTTCCCATAAATAACCTATTACCAGTATACTAGTTCTTGATTGATGAGAACATTGAAGATATAAATTGTATAGAGGATAGGTTGGAGAAATTGGTAGAATTAGAAAAGGATAGAAGGAGGGCTCAAAAATATAATGAAAAAATCCAGAAACAATATAAAGATCTTCATGATAAAATTGTTGTGGATAGGATATTCAAGAAAGGAGAATGAGTTCTCAAGTGGAATGCAAAGGATCGGGATAAAGGGAAACATGGGAAATTTGATCCTCTATGGGATGGTCCATATGTAATCAGTGGAAAGGCCGGTAAAGATTCTTATTATTTGGAGAATACTTCATAAGAGATTAAAGAGCTTCCTATTCATGGCCAATTCCTTACACATTTTTTAATTAATTAAAAATCTCTTCAAAAGTGTACCATAATTTCTTTCAAGTTCTATTTTTTTTCATTGTTTTGTGTTGAGAAGATACAAAAGGGTATGCCCATTATGAGAAATCATGGATTCTCGAAGGCATCTAGATGAAACACCTTCCCCCTAGAAAGAGCCACTCGGGACCAAAAAAATAAAAAAACTTATTTTTCATTTTCCACAATGTTCCTTGAAAATATTCTTTCGAATTCAAATTTTTTTAGCTTTTCGTTGTTTCTCATAGTCACATCTGAAAGCATTCTAAAATAGCAAAAGATACCATTTCTCTATCAACAAAAGCTAATGTTCTAAAATATCAACAAGTGTTATTTCACTGTTGGATAAAAGGTGAGTTTGCGATTTAGTGAAAATATGGGGTTTCACATTTCAAAGTTCCTAGGAAGTAAAAAATTATGACACATTAATTATATCAGTCAGACAAGGTGGTAGATAGTAAAGAAAGTAATTTTGCATGAAGGCATTTTCATTTGAAAGTAAGAGTTGTTAATGTATGCATCCTTGCAAGACATAATTCAAAAAATATTCCAAGCAACCTAGTTTATTGGTGCACAGAGGGTTGCAAGACAATTGAGGAAGCTAGGGAGATGTCGAGGAGGAGTGATACACTCCTAGTCCCCAGGTTAACCCTCAAATAAATTCTCCTTTTAGACCAAGTAATAAAACAAAATGATTCTTCTTTGATTGCTGAATTTGATACAGAAGAAAAGATTGTGGGTTCTGGTTATAATCCAAAGATTCAGATTTTAGCTACTTGGGTGAGTTTCAAGGGGCCCCATAAACCAAAGATGTTAAGTTTTTCTAGTGATTCTGAAGGCACAACTATTATTAAAACAGTGGGGGATGTTAGGAATTACAGTCCACAAGATAACTGAGAGGGGGGGGGGGGATGTTAGGAATTACAGTCCACAAGATAACTGAGAGGGGGGGGGGGTGAATCAGTTGTGCAATAGATTATTAAAATTTAAACTTTATGAACCACACCATCAAAAGTAAATAACACAGTAATTGCCAACACCATAACACAATGTTTGTTGTTGAGGAGACCCTATTAAAGGTAAAACCCTGGTGGGAATTAACACCCACAAAATAATGTACTGAGAGTATAGTATCCCTGTTAAAAGATATTAGCCCTATTAAGAGCTTGTTATTACATTACAGTACACAGTCCCTATTGGGAGACAGACCTTGTTAGGAGTCAATGAAAGTAGTAGGCTTGCTACCAAGGCTCACTTCCCAAAGAAGGTTAAAGCCACCCTCAAGGATTCACAATCTGCATCAAGTGTATACAAAAAATACACAATCCAGTGAACTGTCTGATAGCAACTGTCTTTGCTTGGTCAGTTCCAATGAAGTACCAACTCTGCTCTCTATCCAGCAGTCAAGCTTCGCAACTTCACAAATCTCTGCTCTTTTCTTTCTCCACCACACTTTTCACAAATGAAAATATCACTCATATATACCCTCTTACAATAACCCATTAGGTCGGCCAGTTAAGCTTTCCTAATACACAATTAACTAGGTCAGCCAATTAAGGCTTCCCATCATACAAATAATTACATAAGCCCTTTCTAAGATACACACAGTACCTATAAAAAGTATAAAATATTTACAATTCATTACAAATACTTCTAGATCCACAATCCATGCTCAGAATTAATTTCCACATGTTACAAGTCTAAAGTTGGCCAAGAAATAAGTCTTCTCCAGAACACACGCCACAACTGATGTCATCAGTACTCAAACAAAAATCAAACTCAACCCATTTCACCATCATATGTCAAATCTCCATTAGTAAGCTTGCAAGTTCTGAAACATCTTCCTCAACAAAATATGCCCGAAACATAGAGACCTTCTCTGTCTAGAATCACAGTCACAGTCCAGAAAAATAGTCTTTACTAAAATAGCTATAACATCGATGATATGAAACATAAAGTCAAGCGGCCTTAGATGTAAGGTAAAAACTTAGTCTTCTTCTTAAATCTAACTTTTCTCATTCTGGTTCATCCTTACAGTGTCTGTACATGCCTTCCAGTCAAGTAACTAGTCTGTCTTCTTTCACAGAAATATATGTTGACATCAGTCACAAAACATGAGTATCAACAACATGATTAGTACCAAAAATTGATATCATCCAAAAATATCCCCCTTTGGCATTGATGGAAACATATGGGAAAATCCATATGCATCAACCCAAAAGTACTTTCTCACTTTACAATATTCTCAATATCCTCAACAAATCTCCCCAAAATAGTAGGGATTTTCACATAGATTCCTTCCCCCTTTGGAAGCAATGGAAAAGGGTTCTATAACTCATCTGTAGTCTTTGGTAAGGTCTAGCTTTGTCAAATATTCATGTCTAATCATGTGCAAGATCACCCAAATGTGCTCCATAGTGTTCTCTTGCAATCACTCCCCCTAAGGAGTAGATCCATACATCAAGTCCAAAGAATAATATAGCTCTGAGATCCACTGGAGTGATGCATATCTGCATCATTTAATTACCACTAGGAGGGGACATCACCCTAAGCATGCCTCTAAGGTATTCAAAAGCATCTTTTGGCAAAGGTTTAGTAAATATATCTGCTATATGTTCCTTTGTGCTTATGTACTCCAGTTTAATCTCCTTAGCAGCTACCTTCTCCCGCAAGAAATGATACTTGATAGAAATATGTTTAATCTTTGAGTGAATTATAGGATTCTTCAACATGTTTACTGTACTTGTATTATCACAATGAATAACCACTGGCTCCTTGAAAATTATTCAAATATCTTCTAGCATTTGTTTCATCCAAACAAATTGTGTGCAATTTATTGCAACAGCTACATATTCTGATTCAACAGTAGATTGAGCAATACAGTTCTGCTTCTTGCTTAACCATGAAACCAATCTCTTCCCAAGGAAAAATGCACCACCACTTGTGCTCTTTCTGTCATCCACATTACCTACCCAATCTCTATCAGTAAAATCCTGCAAAGTAAAATCATTAGATTTTTCATACCACAATCCATATTCCACAGTTCCTTTCACACATCTGAAGATTCTTTTCACAGTAGAAAAATGTGTTCCTTTAGGATCTGCTTGATATCTAGCCACAATTCCAATTGTATTGGTAATATATGGTCTAGTGTGTGTTAGATATTGTAGACCTCCAATCATTAATCTATACTTAGTCTGAACAACACTCTGAGTCTCATCATCACTAGTCAGTTTGTTTCCAGTCACCATAGGTGTTCCAATAGGTTTACAATCTTCTATTCCAAACTTTTTAAACATTTCCTCAAGATACTTGGTCTGAAATATAAAATGCCATTCTTGCTCTGATTAATTTGCAAACCAAGAAAATATTTCATCTCACCAATCATAGACATTTAACACTCACTCTCCATTTCTTTAGCAAATTTCTAACTCATTTTGTCATTACCTCCAAAAATGATATCATCAAAAAAAACTTCTATAATCAAGATTCCATCTTCATCAGTTCTCAAATACAAATTACTATCTACATTACCTTTTCTGAAACCAAGATGAAGTAGATATTTGTCCAGTCTTGCATACCATGCCCTTGGTGCTTGTTTCAGTCCATACAATGCCTTCTTTAATTTGAAAACCATGTTTTCATCATCTGTCAAAGTAAAACCATCAGGTTGCTCAATGTATACCTCTTCCTCTAGATCACCATTTAGGAATGCTGACTTCACATCCATCTGATACACTTTAAAGTCTTTATGTGCAACATAAGCAAGAAATAGTCTCACAGCTTCCAATCTAGCAACAGGAGCAAATGTATCCTCATAGTCTATACCTTCTTGTTGCGAGTAGCCTTTACAAACCAATCTAGCCTTGTTTCTTACCACTGTACCTTTCTCATTCATCTTGTTTCTGAAAACCCATTTAGTGCCAATCACATTTTTTTTCTTAGGTCTTGGAAGCAATTCCCAAGTATTGTTCTTCTTAATCTGCTCAAGTTCTTCTTCCATAGCTTTAGTCCAAGATTCATCTCTACATGCTTCATTAGTAGTCTTTGGTTCAACTTGAGAAATCAAACAAATCTCTTCTCTAGCCTTAGATCTAGTCATTATACCTTTACCTGTATCACCAATAATTTGATCTTCAGGATGGTTCTTCTTAACATACCTTGGTGTCTTTTGTGGCTCAGTATCTTCAATCTGTTCATCTTCACCTTCATTTTCAGTCATCAGATGTTCATTCTCAATCATCAAAGGTTCTTCAGGTTCTGTAGTAACTTCTTTTGTTTCTATAATCCAATCATAGCCATACATTCTTTCCTGAATTTTGAACTTTTCATCTATCTTCACATTGGCGCTTTCAATCAACTTTGTTAATCTCATATTAAAACATTTGTATGCTTTGATTTTAGTAGAATAACCAAGAAATATTCCTTCATCACTTCTAGCATCAAATTTCCCAATCTCATCATCTCTTCTGATATAACATTTACTTCCAAATATTCTAAAGTATTTCATAGTAGGTGTATGAGAAAACCATAATTCATAAGGAGTCTTACTTGTACCTTCTCTAATTTGAATTCTATTCAGTGTGTACAAAGAAGTCCCAACTGCTTCTCTCCAGTGAACATGTGATACATTTCCTTCCAGCAACATAGTCCTTGTAGCATCTAATATAGTTTTGTTTCTTCGCTCTGCTATCCCATTTTGTTGTGGAGTTCTAGGGGCTGAAGTCTGTCTATGTATTCCATTCTCTTCACAGTATGTATTGAATAGTTCTGAAGTAAACTCTCCTCCTCTGTTTGATCTCAAACATTTCATCTTTAAACCAGATTCATTCTCAACTTTTTCTTTGAATATCTTGAATTTGTCAAATGCCTCTGATTTCTCTCTCAAATATGTAACCCACATCATTCTAGAAAAGTCATCAACAAAAAGTATAAAATACCTTTCACCATAGTATGATCTTGTTCTTGTAGGACCACACAGATTTGTATGCACTAGATCCAACTTTCCTTTTGCAGAATAGGCCTTTCTCTTGAAAGTGCTTCTAGTTTGTTTCCCCATGACACATTCTCTACACATAGTGTTAGACGGATTCACAATTCTAGGTAGATCTCTTACTACTTTTGTCATACTTGCCTTCACAATGTTATCAAAATTAACATGACAAAATCTTTTGTGCCATAACCAACTGTCATCAACTCTAGCAATAAAACAAGTAGCTTCAGATGTGTTAAGTTCAAATACATTACCTCTGGATTTAGAACTAGATGCTATCAAGTCTCCTGTCTTACTCTTGATAGAACATTTCCCATTAATGAAATTCAGCTGATAACCCTTGTCCACTAGCTGTCCAACGCTCAACAAGTTATGTTTAAGTCCATCAACAAGTAATACATTGTCAGTGTTAGTCTTTCCATCCAAATAAATAGATCCAACTCCAATAATAAGTTTAGGAGTATTGTCACCAAATCTGACAACACCACCATCGTGTTTCTTCAAACTCACAAACTTATTCCTATCTCCAGTCATATGGTGTGAACATCCACTGTCTATAACCCATTCAGATTTCTTTTAAACTCGGGATACTAGGGATTTTTCCTCATGCATAGGTGCATCATCTTTAATAGCAATGAATCCAATCTCATCAAAGTTATCATCCTCATCATCATATATTCCCTCACTAGCATAATAACATTCCTTATCTTTTGAGAACTTAGACTTGAAAAAATTAGGTTTGTGCTTTGGGATTCTTGTAGGACATCTAGATGCAAAATGACCAATCTTATTATAGGAAAATCATTTCAAAGGTAATTTGCCTTCAAATTTACCCTTACCTCTCTTTTCTCTTCTATCAATCAGTGCCACAACTTCATCTAGCTTTCTTTCTTCTTCCTGTATAAGTTCCCATTCATTAGCATAAGCTCCAAGTTCTTCTCTTAGATCACTACTGCTTTTGTTTCTAGACAAGGTCTTCTTGTTCTTGTGCACAATTGCCTTGAATGTTGACTCTACCCTAGGTAAAGTGTCTCCCAATTCTACGGCCTCAAATGTAGTAAGCTTTCCAATCAGCATTTCTCTTGTGAAGTTCGGTATCAAAGGTATGATCTCCTCTATAGCTTGTACTTTGGTTCTATATGCAGGTGTCAAAGATTTGAGAATCTTTGAAATTACTTCTTCCTTGCTATAAGTACCTCCAGATTTCCTAATACCAGTAACTACCTTAGTAATTATTTGTGCATATGCTCTGACATTCTCATCTTCTCTCATCTTCAGTGATTCCATCTTTGTTTTCCAGTTCTGCAACTTCGCTTGTTTTGTAAATTTGTCTCCAACATACAATGCTTCTAGTCTTGTCCGGATGTCATGTGCAGAGTCCAATTCCTTTACTTTAGTGAATTCTCCTTTAGATAGGGCGCTGATCAGAGATTCCCTTGCAACCATATTGTAGGAAAATAGTTTCTTTTCATCTCCAGTAGCCTTGTCCAACTCATCTTCATTCTTTATTGCTACATTCTTCTTTGTGAACATCCAGTACTCAATTCCCAGACATAGAAAATGTGTTCTCATCTTGTTCTACCAACTGTCAAAGTTTTCAGGATCAAACTTTAGACTATCCTTCCTGTAGTAAGTCATCTTTAGGATCACCTCAAGCTATTAAATTTTCTCTCTGAGGACTAGTAGCTCTAATACCAATTTTTAGGAATAACAGTCCACAAGAAAACTAAGGAGGGGGGGGGGGGGGGGGGAANGGGTGAATCAGTTGTGCAATAGATTATTAAACTTTAAACTTTATGAACCACAACATCAAAAGTAAATAACATAGTAATTGCCAACACCATAACACAATGTTTGTTGTCAAGGAAACCCTGTTAAAGGTAAAACCCCAGTGGGAATTAACACCCACAAAATAATGTACTAAGAGTATAGTATCCAAGTTAAAAGATATTAGCCCTATTAGGAGCTTGTTATTACATTACAGTATACAGTCCCTGTTAGGAGATAGACCCTGTTAGGAGTCAATGAAAGTAGTAGGTTCACTGCCCAAAGAAGGTTAAAGCCACTCTCAAGGATTCACAATCCGCATCAAGTGTATACAACAAATACACAATCCAGTGAGCTGTCTGATAGCAACTATCTTTTCTTGGTCATTTCCAATGAAGTACCAACTCTGCTCTCTATCTAGCAGTCAAGCTTCACAACTTCACAAATCTTTGCTCTTTTCTTTCTCTACCACACTTTTCACAAATGAAAAGATCACTCATTTATACCCTCTTACAATAACCCATTAGGTCATCTAGTTAAGCTTTCCTAATACACAATTAACTAGGTCGGCCAATTAAGGCTTCCCATAATACAAATAATTACATAAGCCCTTGCTAAGATACACATGGTACCTATAAAAAGTATACAATATTTACAATTCATTACAAATACTTCCAGATCCACAATCCATGCTCAGAATTAATTTCCACATGTTACAAGTTTGAAGTCGGCCAAGAAATAAGTCTTCTCTAGAACACACGCCACAATTGACGTCATCAATACCCAAACATAAATTGAACTCAACCCATTTCACCATCATATGTCGGCTCTCCATCAGTAAGCTTGCAAGTTCTGAAACATCTTCCTCAACACAGAGACATTCTTTGTCCAGAATCACAGTCACAGTCACAGTCACGAAAAATAGTCTTTACTAAAACAACTATAACATCCATGATATGAAACATAAAGTCAAGCGGCCTTAGATGTAAGGTCAAAACTTAGTCTTCTACTTAAATCCAACTTTGTTTGTTTTGGTTCATCCTTACAGTGTCCGTACACGCCTTCCAGTCAAGTAACTAGTCTGTCTTCTTTCACAAAAATATATGTTGACATTAGTGACAAAACATGATTATCAACAACATGATTAGTTCCAAAAATTGATATCATCGAATAGGGGATACTAACCTACTTATTTTTGGAAATGAATTGATGTTTCAATTAATGTTCAATAAGGATCAGGTTAAGTGGCTGAAGGATGAATTAAAAATTTTAGTTAATAGACAAGTGGAATTGAATAGGGTGATTAATGAATTGTATATTAAGCTTGCTGATAAAGATAAGGAAATATAGTAACACAAAGCATCCGAGCTTGAGAAAACACTTATTTCTTACAAGGATGATAAAATCACATCAATTGAAAAATCACAGGGGATCAAAGAGGATGCGAAAAGTGTGCTTAGTGCCAAATTGAAACAAGAATTCTCTGTAGAATTGTTCTTTAATTTGGAAAATGTATTATCATTCAGGATAAAAGGTATAATTATAAAATGTGAATATGTGCATCAAGGAAATTGCTTGCTGAATGACATACTAGATGGATTAAAAAAGAATAAGCCCTTACCCTAGAGTATAGCAAATAGATAGAGGCCATCAATATTGAAATCACCAGCATCTATGATGTCACTCAAAGAGATCTAGAATCTCTTGTAGAGATTAAAGAAACAAAGAAGACTATGGATGCCTTGTTTGACGAGTTGGATTATGTTGTATATGAAGAGGCCAAAATTGAAGAGAAGTTAACAACTTTCGATACCATCTAGCATTAGACTATCCCTACATTTATGGATCCTGAGGGACAAGCCACGAGTTTAGAGGAATGGAAATCAAAGTATCAAAGTATGCCTCCATGAGTCATCAATCGTCTAAAGGAGGATCAAACTTTCTCTATGGATAACCTCAATTCCTTTCTAGACAGGGTAATCACACTAGAGAATAGGTTCTCTAATTTTCTAGCCGAATTCAGGGTTATTACTGGTAATAGGTAGAAATAACACATCCTCACAATACCCGATGTCTTGTATTTTCAGTGGCCATGTTTTGTACAGATTTCTGATTGGGCCAAAGAATATCTTGGGTCAGGAGTGGGTAGCACCAACAAAGCTGATTGATTCTTCAAGAATGGAATGATATTAAATTTTTTCTTTTGTAGCTTTGGTGTTGTGCTATGTTTGTTATTTTTGTGTGTTTTTATTTTTGTCTACTTTTGTTTATTTAGGATTAGTGAATTTGAAAAGGAATGAATGCAAATGATTGGAAGCCTATTACTTTCCCTTTTGGAGGGAAACCACAACTGTGTAGTGTAAATTAGAAAATGAACGAAAGTAGAAGGACTATTCAGTGTAATTGCTTCTTTTGATATTAATAAAATATACCTTGTTTTCTTGTCCAATGCATGACTAAATTTCTCTGGATTTGTTTCTCTATTATAATAAATCTACAAATTGGTTATTATCTTCAAAACTTGTGTGGTTTTTTGAAGTTATGTAATATCAAGTCGAGAAAATAGGAAGTAGAACCAAAGTGTTGTCCTTCTGTCTTTTATCTAATTGGTTCTTTTGATAAGATTAAATTTAGTTAGACAGATTTATATTGCAAGTTCTTTTCATCCACATCTATAGGATTAGATAATTGATAACATCAATCATCTATATTGAGGATATTGTCTTTCAGAGAGAGCATGAAGAATTCAAAAAATTTAACCTTTACCCAATTGGATAAGGGAATGCTTTGTTAATGTTGAAGGAAGCAGGAATGTATTTGAATTATCAAAATAAATTCTATTTACTGTAGGTATGGGGAAATAATAGTAGAATAGTATTAGTGAAATATGAAAGGTCTCTGCTCTCGTAGTTTAGGATTTTCCACCCAAATCTTGTGAGTTTGGAAAGGAAACATTTACATCTTCTATAAAAAGCTCAAAGTTGGGAGATATTTTTGAGAGTGGGTACACCCGCCCAGGTTCTATAGAGCCTAAAGAAGAACAAGATAGTAACCAATTTATGGTTAAATCTTATTAGTTGGCCATATCAACTTGGAGGGATTTGATAGTATAGCTTGGAAATATTTTCCTTCCAATATGTTGATTTGTGACCCAACAATGGGTGCACTTGTTTAGAGCTCTATCTGATATTATGGAGTATTTCTTGTTGTTTCAAGTTTGTTCATGCTTTTTATCTTTATATGTGCTAACCCACTAATGTTTTCATGTTTAATCTTGATCCCATCAGATTTAATGTTTCCCCATGCATAGTAGCATAAAGTGAAGGTGAGCTGGAGAGGGTGGTTAGTCATGAGCTCACGTTGGTCAAAGAAGATAACATAAATGGTTAGAGATCTCATGATTGGCAGTTTTCACTAGGTTGTGAGGTCAATTGATGGCTATAGATAACAATGGAGAGCTAATGAGGGTAGTGGTCATGAGGTTATGAGTGGTTAGGGGTTGTTAGGTCACGAGTTAGTGATAGGATGCCACATGTCTTAAAGTATTGCTTTATCACTAGCTCACGAGATGAAATGGAATATTATTCTGAGGCTGGAGAGTTAGAGAGAAACTACCACATAGAGGTTTAGATACAATGATAATAAAGGTTGGATTGATGGTTTTTGCTAGCTCTCGGGTGTCCAAGGGGGTTAGTTTCTTAGTTGGAGAGCTAGCCAAAGACTACCACCTAGCTAAAATATTGAAGTAACGATTATCTCTAGCTCGTGGTGGTTAGGAAAGTAACATGAAATATTGGAGATTTGGCGACTGATAGTTTTTGGTTACTTGTCGCAAGGGTTCAAGGACATAGAATCTTAAAGTCACAATTTAGTGAGAAAATCCCATGTGGAGGGTTATCGTGATCTCATGAGGGTTGCGAGGTGGTCAAAAAGATAGTTAGAGAACTAGTGAGTGATTTCCACCTATCCAAAATGATGAAGGTAAAGCTTATCTCCTACTCACGGGGGTTTGGGATGGTAATATTTCTAATCGGTGAGTTGGAGATGAGATCACAATGGTGATGAGAAATGTTGGTTGTGAGATCTTGGGTTATGATGCGGTTAGTTATTTATGCCTAAGAGATAGCGACTGAGCTCCACATGTCTTAGAGTGTTATGATTAAATGGCTTGTCACTTGGTCACATGCTATTGTAGGGGACCATCATTTGGGTTGAGAGCTAGTGACCACCCCTTCAATTTTTTGTTGGCTCCTGAATCTTGGAAGCACCCATATTTTTCTTTGGAAAAGTCACCACAAAAAACCTATTGTGCAACACATTGAATGGCAATAGATGATTGGTTGGATTTATTGAGTAAAATATATTATCTTTCTATGAGCACCAGGTCATTGGAGAATGAGGAAGATGAAATCAAATGTAGATCTTTTTGAGAGGACAAAGATAAGATATTGTCAAGTTGAGGTATGGTGAGAGACACACAAAAAGGAGCTTTAAATTCTTCATGCATATCAAATCTCCAGTTCTCAGTTGAGACTTCAGTCAGCTTCTTGTCAGTTCTCTTCAAATTGTTAGCTAGTGACACCCTTCCTGGGAATGTAGTTTTTGAGAAGTTATTAGTTTTACCCTAAGTGATCCATAGCTTTTTGCAATCCTTACTCTATAAAAGGATTTTTAAGATAACTTAGCAAGGGGTTCTTCCTTATGGAATTTTTCTACATTTTAAGTGATTGTTTGAAGTCCTTTTGTAGTTTTCCTGCATATGTTTTGTAACTCACTTTGGGAATGAAATACAAATTGCACCTTGGATTCCATTTTTATGACTCAATCTTGTCCATCTTATTCTAGTAGGTCTTGTGTGTGTTTTTCTGATTGATCAAACTACTTTTGAAATATTTTTCTCTTTCCCTGGAGTTTTGTCTTGGAGCTTATGACCTTTGTTTGCTATTAGTATGTTTTCTGTAGGTCATTAAGTGTTCCATCAATGTGAAAGTGATTCCTCAATTCTGAAGTTGTCTTCCTTTTGTAGGTGAGGTGCACCTAGGTCTCTTAGTGAAATATTGATACAAGAAGCATGTTGTAATAACTTGTGCAAGCCAAGTCTGTGTAAATGGTAAGCTAGTGTGTACCACTATGTGATTTCATGTCCTAGAAACCAATCTTGGTGCATCACCTTATGAGTTTTAATTCAAGTTCAAGTTCATATAAGCCTTCTTCCCCTTTTCCCATTGAGAGAGTAGTTTTAGTAAGTTTTAGTAAGTACAATGATAATAACAACCAAAACTCCACATCTGTTGGAATCTACAAGAGGAGATGATAGGCTCACAACTTCAGTTCAACATATTAATAAATTGGAATTCATGCCTCAAAAAGATAATTGAGTTACAGAGGTTGAGGATCCAATTTTCAAAGACATTCAAATTTCTCCAATTTGAAATCTTGAAAACTCATTTGAAGGGGTTAAAGATAGTAGTGATAATTCAACTGATTCTGACTATGAGGAAGAATCAAATGAGACCTTAGAGGAGGAAGATGAGCTGGGTATTTATTCTAGCCTTGGAATTATTTAAAAAAAGGGTATTTGGATCAGACATCCTCTCTTCAAAGAAAAGTTAAAGTGGGGGAGGAGAAGAAGAAGAAGGGACCCAAGTCCAATAGGGAAAAGTTGGAAATGATAGGCAATGTTGCTAGCCAAAGCAAGTTGAGATTGGGAAAAGGTTATGTCTTTTCCTAGAGGCAATCAGGGTCCTATCATGAAATGTAAAGGGTTGCAATGACCCTAACAAGGTCCGCTTTATCAAAAGATGTCTTGATCAAGTGAGATCGAACATGGTTCTTCTGCAAGAGTAAATAATCAATGCAAAAGATTTTGATAGTTTCACAAGATGCTTTCAGCATTGGAATTTAAAGTTAGTTGAGGCTCAGGGTGCCTCAGGGGGGCTTTTTGTCCTTTGGAATGATTTTTTAATAGATGTAGAGGTAGATATATGAGATAAATGGTGGTAGAAATTGAAAGTCTTGTCAAATCAATGTATGAAGTTGCATATAAGAGAGAAAAGGATCTAAACAAATACTATATTAAGCCACTAGCCAAGGAGGAAACTTTTTGGAGACATAAATCTTGAGAAAGTTGGTTAAAGGAGGGTGATAAAAATACAATTTTTTCACAGTTTGGTAAAGGTTAGGAGAACTCACTATATAGGTCTAAAAATCTATCACCTATTCATTTGGAAGCTCTAGGATTCATTTAGGCCCTATTTTAGTGATCTCCTCGATTATGGATGTGTTTATGCTTGCTTTTCCTGCTTTTCTCTCCATTTTTCCTTGAGTCCCTTAATACTTCTTGGGCCCCACAAATTCTTCCTCAAAATTTACCCTCATGGGTATAGGTCTAACCACTTTTTACCTATACCTTTGGGGTTTTAAATTAGTGGGTTTCAGGCCCGATGCACTGTATTTTCATTTTCTCATCCAGTGAGGTCAGCCTCCACAAAATTAAACCCCAAAATCACTACAAAAGGAGGCCTCTCCCCTTCATTTTTCCATTCATTCATTCATTAATTCATGATCTAAGACATCTATTGCATCCATTTCATTCCCACAATTGTGAGCATTTAATCCCAAGGTGATTTTAAGAAAGCAAGGATTTGGATCGAATATTTGAAGAGTATTGTATGAATTCTCTCTCATGATGGATTAGTGGAGGGATTTCCTAATTGAGAAAGATGATCCATATCCATTATTCATTCATCTCCTTCTTCATTCAATAATATCAAGCATACATACATCCATGATCCATGATTTGGTAAGTGTAGATCTATTGCATTGGTGAAGACATCCTACATTCTACAATTCAACATTCAATCAAGCAAGCATACATCTTTGTGGGTATAGCGGATCCATATTTATCCAGAAGGATTTGGAAAGCAAGGTGAATACTTAAATTTGTCTTTTTCTACATGATTTTACTTATTTCATTTCAAGGTTAATTCCTAAATGGGGGCTTGACCAAGGAAAGCCCCTTTGCCTAAACAATTTCCCCTTCTCTCTTGTGTATAGGAAGAAGTTCAAAATGTAGATTTAGTTGCAGCTATGGGAACCCATTTAAAAGAACTTTCCAAATCCATTTTCTGTTCTGGATTTTGATAGTATCAGGTATAGGTTGAAACTTCAACATATAGCCTGTCATTCAGAGTACAGATTCCAGTTACAGAGCCAGAAAGATAGTCTGAAGACTTGCCCAAATTAACTTTATGTTTTTGATTTTGAGTAGTTTGGGTATAGGTCAAACCTTCAACCTATACCTGGGTACAAGTCAAACCACTTTTGACCTATTCCTGAGAAAAAATAGAAAGTTGCAGGTTTCAGAGTTGTAGATCAAAAACTATTGGATTCAGGTACTGAGACATTTCAGGACTCTGATAGACAGAATATCAGCATTTGAGCACCTTCTTCCTCTCCCATTTTTAGGTAAAAGCATTATTTTTCCTACATCTTGCATCTACTTTAACACATTAGATCATATCTGTTATTGTACATATTATTTTAATCATAAACATAAGATATCTTATCATTTCCTTCCACCCATATATCACAAAAGAGAATACCCTAAATTCTCCCCCTAGCTAGATCTTGCATTTGTGCTCTTTCATCCTTTGGGTTGTACAAATAAGATTTGGCTTGAGGATAGGATTTAGGGTCATTCAATGTACATGTGTGATTTGGTGGTCTACCATTGATCACCATTTCACCTTATACATTTTCATGAACCTGACTTATTACATTCCTTCTTTTGATCTTGGTGTTAGATTTCCTTTACATAGCTAGATTAGCTCTTACATGCTTTGGCTATATGGATTTTCCATTCCCATATTTAGATCTACTTTGTTTTGGTTACATGGTATGCATTTTAAATATAGGTTCTCTTGGTGTTAAAATATTCTTTCATATATAGATTTACTTTGTATGCATTATGATAATCTCTATTTACATTAAATTTTACATTGAATCTTCCCTTCCTTTCATTCCTCTGTGTATGGGCTTTATCACTTTGAGTCCAACATATAGTATTCTAGTGTAGACACCCTAAATTGGTCAACCAAAGTCAAAGTGATCAACTCAAGTCAACATTATGGATTAATTAACAAAGCCATTAATTAATTAAATTCAAGCCAAAGAGGGATTAAATAAACTATGTAATTGACTTAATCAATTAGTTATATAGTTAAATTCAATAAATTAAATCCAACCCATCTAATTCCCCTACATGGATAATTTAATTAATTATTTAAATTAATTAATTCCTAAATTATTTCAACAAAGGGACAACAATCGATTAGCTAACAAGAAGAAAGGATTGAGAGCACATGGAACACTCAAGGGCTTTTCTATCTTAGCCACTCATTTATCCTTTGCTATCCTCACCACTCTTTTTTTCATCTTGTCCCCTATTTGAAACATAACTCAATCTATCTCATCTAATCATGGTTAAATCTCTCTCCCCCTACCCTTGGCAAAATCTTATAAATATAATACATTTCTCAATGCAAACCACCACTTTACATTCACTATCATTTGCATCATTATTATAGTCAAATATGCATCCATGTTTAGAGTAATTTGAATTCAATCTAGCATTGTATTAGCATAATTAGTTTTCAATTCGTCATCTAGCATAATTGCACATCATTTTCACTCTCATTTTAAGGATTGTCAGTTTAGTATTTCTCATTTGCAACTAAGAGCGCTCTTATAGTCTTATTAGATAGGGAAACATGAGATGTTCTTGAGTATTTTGGTTTCAAATATGTTAATTAGTTAATTTGAGTTAAAATAGTTTAGTTAAAGTCTCATGATGATATTTTACATACTGCATACTGTTAGAAGAAGTTGTAGACTCATGGGTTCATTCGATCCTAAACCTCCCTTGTTTCCTAGGAATATTGATGAAACCACCATGCATCCTAATCTTATCACAGAGAATAATGCTTCTCATTCTTCTTATGATGAAGATGAAGCATTAATAGTTCCTCCTACCCAAGTGCAAAAGCTTAATCATGAATTTAAAAATTTAGAACATTGGTTAGCTCAATAGAATCATAATCCTAAAGTTCTTTTCATTGTAGAGGGTTTAAATAAACTCATTCATCCTGATGAACATGGTCTTGAAATGTTTGTATGACCTCTTGTAAAGTCAAAATTCCTAAAAAAAGACCCACATTCTTCTTTTTTAAATAGAGACTTCATAGTCCAAGGTCCATAATAAAATGCATCTTGAAGAACTACCACAATCGTAGAACATTGCTGGGAACTTTTATTCAAGCCTTTGGAGGAATGACCTAGACCTTCATATCCAAAGTTATCCTTAGTTCAATGTTAATATATTTTAGATTTGATTTGGTCTTTGTACCCTTGCATATCTCAATCATTCCATTTAGTCATATTCCCACTCCTAGAATCATTTCATTCGGTCACATCCTTAGGCCTTGTATATCCTTTATTAGTCAAATAAAGCTTTATCTTTCACTTAAGTCATTTTTCTTGAGTCACATATCGTTTGATATACCCTTTATCAAAGGTCAAAGATTAAAACTATCATACATGTCCATGGCCTCCTTGGCTCAACACATTCAAGATCTTGAGAGACAAATTTATGAAATACAAGCCCAAAAAATAGAACCAATGACCTTTCTTGAGCCACACCTTGAAGATGCAGACAATGCACAAATAGAAAAAATAGAACAAAAAATAGTTGAAAATCTTAAACAATATGCCTTAAAGAGAAACTTTACATGTTTGGGACAATCTATCAATTCAACTTTGAAAGAACTTATTGTGTATAAACATATCATACCACCCAAAGATAAAGAGTTTAATCTTAAAGTTAAACCCTCATGGTGGAATGAAAAAAGCTATTGTGAGTATCATATACATAAAGGACATAAGACTTTACAGTCCAAAAAATTGAGACATCTTATTCAAGACCTCATTGATAATTGTGACATTTCTACTGAAGATAATCCTAGTAATTCACCTAATAAGAAATTGGTCATAAGTAAAGACATTATTTCCAAGCATGATCAAAATCATGAACCTATGTCTAGTAATGGACCATGTGTAGCCTTTATTTCTCCAACTATTATTTCATCTCCTATAGCTTCACAAACAACCGCACCATCTCCCTCAAATAGAGAACCCAATGATGACACTTTTCATGTTGACCCTCAAGGGATATCTCCAAAATAAATCCAAGCTAATTAAAACCTTAATGCAAAATACTCTTATTATTCTAGAATTATAGATCATATGCCATCATGTACACTCCAAATCTAATCACACCCACTCCCAAGAGTCTCATTCATAACGATTCCCCATTGTGCAAAAATATGAAATCCCTTCAAGAATACCCCATGAAAATCCAAACTCCTACCCCATCCTTAGAAGTGGATCCATGTCAAGAGGATCCCAAGTATGAAGAAACATGTCCTAAAGATCAAGATCAAGATACCAAAACTATCCAACCCCATCCAATGGTTGACCAAGATCCCATATACCTAGAATGTTATGATGATTACCTCATACCTTTTAAATTCTTCCAATATAATTCCCTTCCATATCAAGAGAAAAATATCCTTCAAATTTTTACTCATAATCCACCTCCTCAGAAAGATCATGATATCCCTTCCATCATATCCAATGAGCCTATTAAAAATCCAATGCAAATCACTTTTTCAAGTCAATCCAATGATCCTCCTCCATGTCAAGCTCAAATCACCCTATCATCTCCTTTTCAAAATCCTCCAGGTCCACCTTAATAACCTATCATTCCTCCTAGTCCCCTGTATTCTCCTATTCCTCAAGCTACCATCATTCCTATCAAAGCTAGTAATGAAATCCTTTATATTAAATAAAATCTTAACGATGATGGCCTTGGTTACATATCTCACACTCAAGATGTTGATATCCCTTCGACACGTTATATTCCCCCATTCCAATGTAAGCATATACCTTCCTCATCCTCTAAATTTATTTTGGATCCCTATATCCCAAAGCTCAAGCCTTTATCCCTTCCATCAATCTTGCATTTATGTCCCTCCATCCAATTACCCTATCATAATTTAAGGTCAACAAAGGCACACGTCCTTGAGAACCTTTCAACCATCTTCCAACTACGAACTTCCATATCGTCCCTATCCATCCATGGATTCCAACATCTTTTAAATCAATCTGGATGCCAAGCATAAAACTTATAAATCCACATATCCACATACATTCAAGGATCAACATGTCCAATCTAATCGACATGTCAAAACAAAGAAACATTTGATCCAAATACAAAAGGAGAAATCAATAGAAAAAATTATGTGGATTTTGAAATCCCTTTTTCAAGAAATGTGATCTAAAGAATCACAAGGAAAATAAAAATCAATATAAAAAACTATGTGTATTTATAAATCCCTCGTTGAAGATATGTGTTCTAAAGAGCCATAAGGAAAAGAAAAATTAAGAACTATGTGGATTCCCAAGTCGCTTGTACAAGACTTTCATACTAAAGAAAGATCCAAATTGACATTCAAGTTGTTTAATCCAAAGGATTCCTCTGATCCTTCATCCAAACATATTATTATCCCCTTCAAAATCCATTTTGGATCCTTATTTCTATCATTTACAATATGATCTAGGGTGAGAATATATTTATGAGATGGAAAACAACCAAGGATCAATACTGAGATTCTCGAGGTTTAAATGGATTATCAAATATGAAATAGAAGAGGTAGAAAATATTAGGGACCCATGGGGACTAAGGTTTGGATGACATAATTACTTGGTCCTAATTTCATCTAAGAATGAACAATCCAAAGGGAATCAAGAGAAGATAGTAGAAGGATAGCGAGGGTTAAGGTTCTAGAGGAAACTAAGAGCCTATAACCTAGTGTAGAATTTCATAGGTCCTAAAAAGGTTTGGGAACCTACAAAAGAAGAAAAAACACTTTTCCACCATAAAACAAAGGAAAAATTAATCATAGGAACGCCCTTTAAATAAATTCACTAAATATTTTTTAATAAAAACCATCTAAATTGAACATCCTCGGATAATGCATGACACCAAGGATCCACTTTACAAATTTTCCATGCGAGTTATTATTGGTAGGTAAATAAGGCTAACACACATGGAGGGGAGGAGACTCATGCACAAATTGACTACAAGATTGGATCATAATAAAGTTTATAGCAAACACGTAAATCCAAAAGGTAATTATAGCACATATAAATCTCAAATAGAATCATAGAAGAGGAGTAGGAGAGGTGATACAATCCATCAAGGATAATAATTATTTTATATTATCCACACATGATAATAATCTCCATAAAAATACCATTCTTCTCCCATAACTTGTATCACAAAAAAGGATTCCACAAAACCATTTCTCCAAAACAACACCAATATATGCATATAAATTTGGTATTTATAACACTCATTACAAGATCTCCTTCACAAGAAATTATAAAAATTTCCAAAGGAGGCCTCACTCCTCCCCCAACCTCACATGTGAGTGGGTTATTCTCAATTAGAAATGGAGAGCTACACCAACACAAACTCTCATCCAATTACACATACATAAATAACAATATAAAAGGTTTTGAAAAAAATAAAAAATAAAACTAAAACTATTTATAGTCTATATATATTTTAAAACAAAATTCAATGACTAGTTTCTACAAATGAAAAAAATCCTCCCTCAAACATCATCCAAGACGTGGAAGATTCCTTGAAATTTATTTTTGTTCCTCTATTTAATATTTTCTCTCACTAATTCCCAAATTCATATCTCCGTATCTAAAATCTATTTTTTTCCAAAAAAAACAAAAGCTAGAAATTATTTCTCAACCAAAAGATTTTCCTCACACTATTAGAGAATCCAATATAAATAATACAAGAAGATTCTGCCTCTTTCCAAGAGGACGCTACTCTTGAACTTCCCATGCAATTTTAGTAAATTTCATCTGAATATGAAGGGTAAAAAATTTACTTAAACATAAAATATACGAACAAACAAGTAGCCAATCGATAGGTGTACATTCTATGTACTTAATTTTATAAAAGGAATAAGGAAAAGACAATTATTTAAATTGGCTTAGAACAACAATTAAAAATCATCATTAAATTCAAACACATTTATCACATTTAAGAGCTTAGTCCCTCAAAAATCTATGCCAAGAAATCACATGAAATTCACAACAAAAATTATTGAGAACCTCCAAATATTTCCATAAATCACATGAAATTCACAACAAAAATTATTGAGAACCTCCAAATATTTCCATTAGCAAACACTTACCTACATACCTAAAAATATTGTTAGTTAAAAACAACTAGAACAATAATAAACATACTTATATAAAAAAATATACAATAATCATTAAATTGATCTTGCCCTAACAAATACAAACGCCCTTACACAAATCATAAAACATTGATAGTTTATACAACTTCTTTCTAATTTCCATCTTATTATAAATATAATTTATTCAAAATGATAAAATATGGGGAGAATTTAACTTTATATCAATTATGCGTGATTAAATCATTTAGGAAAACCAAATTCATCTACTGATTAGATTGTTATAATAATGTTATAAAAATAAGTTGTTTAACCATAATTTTACAATCTACTAGAAAATAGGCAGGCCTCACTAATTTCATCTATGCTAAATATTTTTTAAATATGAAAACTTGATGCTCTATTGTGAAAGATAAAGTGTGAGCTTTGCATCAATAAAATGTGCATAAGAGAACAAAGAGTGCAAATAAAAATCATGGTAGCAAGTGTGGGGATAAATAGAATCACTTGTATCAAAATTTAAGATTCTTCAACAAAAAAAACAACCTTAAGAGTAGGGTAACTTAAATATGTTTTGTTGAACATTTTTGTAACCATGGAGTTGGTAGACTATTTGTATTGGTGATCTCATTTTGTAAAAGCGAGGAATTTTGAAGAATCATTAGTAATTTTGAAATATCTTCTCTGTGTCTTTTATTTGGTCTTATCAATTCATAAAGATTTTTTGTATTGAGAAGGCTCTGTGAGTAAGTTTTAGAGGAAATTGGTGATTTAGATGTTCATTTCCTCCTATATATTCTCTTTATCTTCTTTTTATATCAAAACATAGCTTAAAATTAATTTATATGTTTCTTTTTTCTTTCAATATTATTTAAAGTCAATTTCTCATTCATGTTTTGTCAAATTTAACATATTTTTTGATTTGGCACTCTGAAATCAAATGGTCCTTGCCTTATCCAAGTAAGTGAAAATTAAACTTTGATGGAGTATCTATAAGAAATTGTCAATACCAACAACCCAAGATCTAGAGGCCAGTGAATAGCATAAAAGAGAAAACAAAATGGACAAGAACAACCTGTATTCTCATCAATGTTGCAATAACTTAATTGTAGAACTAAAATAGATAATGGATTACAATGTAGATGTGTCTTCTTATATAGTCAAGCAATAAGAAAAAAATGATAACTACGAGATAACTTATTACCCACACATGGTGGAATCACATGTCCACCAAAGGTGGATCATCCTCCACTGTGCAATAAAGTATGTACAACATGTGGAGGATGATAAAGTGATAAGTGCACTAAAGGTGGAGACAACACATAAAGTTGGATGTGATAACTACTATCACCACCTAAATTGGAATTTCTCCTACACCATGTCCAACTAAATGTGAAGACTCCTAAGTGTCTCGTATGTTTAAGTGAATAATTAATTACACCAACAACATCTCATGATAATCTAGCTAGGCCTCTTGGGCATAATGTGTGTCATTAATAATTCCTTTGGTAAGATGTTAAAAATAATAATAAAAAGCTTCATTTTTTGACTAATAATAAAATAGGGATCAAGGTTATGCTTCTTAGCCTCCAAATAATCAAAGCTTTCAATCTTGATAACACTATCATCGAAGGTGACTTAATGGTAGTCACCCTTTGTTTAAGAAATTGGCACTCTTCAAAATGATAAAATCATGAATATCTAGGAGGCTTGATTTATTCTAAATAGCATTTCAAGTTTTTTTAAACATTATTTTAAAGAGAGAAACGTGATAAAAATTATTAATCTGCCATTTTCACCAGTCAACATGTGTTAAACATGGTTGATGATATAATAGGGTGGTAATGATATCATCTTTAGTTGTCATTAAACTTGATGGTGATGGAAAAATATATGTTGGTATTCGAGTTTAGGGCATATACTTGCATTCATTATCACTAGAGCATAATTGGTTATAGTCTTGGGTGACATTTTCAAGATTAATTCGTGAGACATTCTTTACAGTGGGGTTTGACATGTTATGGAAACCTTGCTATAAATTCTCTGTATTTTTGGACAAATTTTCTTTTTGTGGAAATATCACAATTTCATTGCTAAGGAATGCCTTCTTTTTTTTCAAAATCTTTTTTTTTTCAAAAAGATGAAGTGTTGGAGACTATTGTGGAGATTGTAGGCAAATATTTTGTTTAAGGGACCATTAGACATAAGGTAACTCTAGTAATTTTTATTCAATATTTGTTTAAAATATTCTCCTACTAACTAGTGATGAAGATCCATCCAAGGCTATGGATGAATATTACATACAATATAGATTTAGGGCTACTTTGGATGAGGTGGTTGATAAAGCTTTGGTGGAGAGTCTCGCTTCTCTTCCCATCACGGACATTGAATTTTGTGGTCTTGCTTCTCTTCCCATCATGGGCTTTGTATTTTATGGTCTTGCTTCTATTAGTTTAATTAGGATCATCAAAAAGAGATGGGAGGATATTTTTAATTTAGGGCTACTTTGGATGAGGTGGTTGATAAAGCTTTGGTGGAGAGTCTTGCTTCTCTTTCCATCACGGACTTCAAATTTTGGGGTCTTGCTTCTATTAGTTTAATTAGGATCCTCAAAAAAAGATTAGATTATATTTTTCAAGAGGTGGCTGGAATCTACTCATTTTTTGGTGGTTTTATATAATTTTCTCTTGCTAAGTGTAAAAGGGTTTTTTTGTTTGATTGGGCGGTACGGGTATTTCGTAACTTTTTGGTCTTGTTGATTATTATTTTAGAAGGAAATTAGTTTATGTAAAAACCCTATTTTTAGGTATAAATGATTTTAACTAAATTCCCTAAGCTTTTCAAAGAATGTATTCATTTTCAAGAGAAAATGAACCACTCCACCTCATTGGTTCTTTTTCTTGCAACACTCAATCCTAAGGAAAGATGCATTGTCTAAACCATGGGATCACAGGTTTAGGACTAATATCTTGCAAATAATCAGACCAAGGATGAAAAAGTCAACACACAAAGGCTATGACTAGCCTTCTGCACTTTGAGTTCCACAAAATTTAGGAGGTTTTCCCTAATCGCACACATGGGCATATGATAAAACTTGTGTCAAACAACAAGCTATAGAACTATAAAACATAGATGGATCTTAAGTGTATGAACAACATTCCACATATTTAAGCATAATTCCATTTGTTTGGAATATTACTGAGAACAAATAACTTAAACATGATGTCTCCATTACAAACAACCAAAATAAACCACTCTTAAACATAACCTTTGTACTCTTTTACTTCATAGAAGAAACCAAAGTATCTTATAACATGAAAATGTATGAACAATAGATACTTTTGTTATACATTCCACATATTCAAGCATAATCCCATTTACTTGGAATATTACTAAGAACAAATAACTTAAACATGATGTCTTCATCATAAGAAACCAAATCAAACCACTCTTGAACACAACCTTTATACTCTTTAACATATCAAAATATATCAATTAATTCTAACCATTGGGTTCCCAACATTAAAGTCTTACATTAATATTCCCAATTAGTTTAGGTTCAAGTTCTAATTATAAATGCATGATATTTTACTCGAACTCCTAATTCTTTTAAAAATTTATTTAATCAAATCCTTGAGAAGATGCAAGAAATAAGAATTACACCATGTCTTGAACAGAGAGATGAAATTAATAAAACTTTTTCATTAATTTCAAGAAAGCTTAAATACAATACTAGAAGACAATTGAATCAAAATTCATATATTCACTTTGGCCCCGTTTGTTTGCAGGAATTGGAATTGAGGCAAAACCTTATTATCACAAAACCAGGTTTTGAAATCCTGGTTTTGCATCTTCGGGTTTTAATTTGGACCGTTTGGTTGACCTGGAAGATGGATTAGTCAATCCATCTTCTGCGTTTGGTTGCCAATTTCGAAATTGGAATTGGAATTGACAAATTCCAACTTCCGCGTTTGGTTCTACATTTCGAATTGGAATTGGAATTTGAGTCAGACTTTATAATTTTTTATTATTATTGAATAATGTTTAATTTATTGTGATTGATTTTGTCCATTTTTTTATTCTTTTTTATTTTTAATTTTTTATTATTATTGAATAATGTTTAATTTATATTGTGATTTATTTTGTTTATTTTGTCCATTTTTCATTTTTTTTTTTAAATTTTTTTTTTTTTAATTGCGCTTCTGATCATACATGTGCTTCTATATTCGCAGATAAAACATGGAAAGGATAGCTCACTCAATTCCAATTTTTTCATGCTTATGCTCATAAAAATATA
>MU224474.1:2870958-2895964 GCA_018584345.1 Thuja plicata | reverse complement strand
AAAACAAATTCCACCTTTTTCTGGGAAGATGGTGCCGCTCGTTTTCGGGCTTAAACCGGGTTTTCCCCACATAACCCGAATTGCAAAAAACGGAACCAAACAACGGATTTCGAAAATTTTGGGAAGCATTGCCGCCAATTCTCGTCTAATTCGCGCAAACAAACGGGGCCTTTGTTCTTCTGATCAAACTTGATGTACACAAAATATGCTTTGAAGTTCTAAGATTTCTTCTATATCTTTGAAAATTGACACTTTACAAAAAAAGACCAGAGTTCAAGGACTCATACCAGAACCCAACAAAATGAAAGGAAAATTCAATATATAGAAACTAGAAACCCTAAAATGCATCTAAGAATGACATCTATCATTATCCTCTCCTTTGATCTGCTCCTTCATTTTGTCTTTCATCTGCAACTTGCTTGTAACTGAATGGTGACATTTTCCCCTTCATTGTGTGTTCCTGTGAATAACTTTCATCATAATGTGAAAATTAATTTACCGTTGCATTTTAATGTTCTGATGAAAATATTCATCAGTGGGTTAAAAACCTATGGACTGGCAGTCAGAAATACCACTCTAACATGTATATTTATCAATTATTTTAGCTTCTATAGGCACTCAAGATTCTCTACAATGTCTGGTATTTTGACCCACAAAATGCCACAGTAACAATATGCCATGTTTGATATAATGTCAAAAATTTGGCATGCATTCTCACCCTTGCACATTACATTCTGATCATTATTTTCTGCAATTGTGCTTGTTGAAGAATTCTTTCCCCAAAGCATCTATGTTTAACATTTATATATAATGATATAAAAAATTGTAGGGTTGAACAACACATTTAAAAAAGAGTTTAAAACCAATCAATTCAAAAAATAAACCAAATCAAACAAGATAACTTAATAAATAGATAAAATTATAAAATGCTTATTATGTATTTTTTTATGTATATATAATTTAATTATACCCATAACATTAACATATATATAATTTTCTATAGCGTAACCCTTACATCTCCTTTGTATGCAAATACTAGTTACAATCAAACATGCAACCTGCATTTCTGACTCAACTCCATTTAGTGACTCCTCTGTTTATCAGACTAACAATATATTTTTTTGGGGGAGGCGTTTATCATTATCTCAAAGATTAGACACAACACAAATTATCAAACATTCCTCAGTCTACTCCTATGTATACTGCCCAATTTTTTACATTCATTTCAACCCTACCCAAAATCTGACCATGTAATTATATTTTGGTGCAACTTAAATGTCATAATCCATGCTTTAGATTGGTCTTTGAAACTATGATCCAACCACACATATTACCAAAGCCTTTTTGATTGCGATGCTTTAGCTTCGCTATTAGATTTACCATTATGTTGCTTTGATTTGTATGAAATAAGAACAATAGATAGTTTGTTCACACATACACCACATTTTTTAATCTCTAAGGGCCTGTTTGGTGCATGGAATTAATTTATCCAGAATAGGCCTATTCTAGAATAAGGACCTATTCTCAGATTAGTTAATCCTAAAAACGAAAGCTGGAATAAGGTTGGACATGACTCTCGTTTGGATCCCATAATGTGGAATTGGAATAAGGATTATTTTTCATTTTTTTAATTAATTTGAACAATATGTATTTTTAACTTATTAAAAAATTATAATTATAAAAAAAATATTTTCTTACAAATTTTAATTTTTGAACTTATCATTTTTGTTGATGGTTTTTTAATTAATATATATTTATTATTAACTTAAAAAAAATAAGATTATAAAAAAAAATTATTTTCTTACAATTTTTTTTTTGATCGGTTCAAATTTTAATTTTTGAATTATTAACTTAAAAAAAAAGGTTTAAAAAAATAAAAAATAAAAATAAATTTAAAATATATATATATAATAATAATAATAATAATAATAATAATAATAATAATAATAATTTCCCCACAAAACCTAAAGAACCGTTCACGCACGGACCCGATGACTTGTACATTTTGTTGTAATTTTGAATCCATGAATAGCTTATTTCGAATCCATGAATAGCTTATTTCGAATCCATGAATAGCTTATTCTGGAATAAAAAATGAATTCTAGGTTTTTTTTTGAATTAATTAATCCAAGCATTGGCCCAAAAATGGGGATTAATTTCTAATTTGGGAATTCAAAAAATGGCCACAAACGATGAATTACTTTATTCTCGCATTAAATAATGACTATTCCAGGAACCAAATAGGCCCTAAAAGTGCATTGAAGCATCACACAGCTGAATAGAAAAAACCCAAATCAGAGTTTTTTTTTGATCAGTAATATTAGTATATTTTATTAATATAAAGAGATATTACATGTATTTCAGCTATTTTTTAGCTATCTATAACAGCTCGCATTACAATTCAAATTTTCATCCAAAGAGCCCATCCCCAAAAAACCTTTAGCATTACAATTGACAGATAAGACATTATCTGTGCATCAATTTGAAACATCTTCTAGCTGGTTTTCCAAAAAAACCTCCACAGTCACCTAATGCAAACGCTCTGCCCCTCTTCCAGAGTCTCAATAGTCTTTATCTGAGCTACGCGATAGTTGGTGGGGAGCCCGGTAAGCCTTCAAACCTTGTTGATATTGTAGTGTGAATTTCCTGTTAAAGACTTCACAAAACTGCCACAAAAAACCACCACCTCCAATTACACCCTGATTTTAGTCGCCTCCTTTCACCATTACCCTAGTCTGGGAATTACTTTGTGTTCCTCAAAAAACCATCCTAACCACCCAAAAACTTCTTTTAGTCTTCTAGCTTAGATTTTAGGAATTAACCTTCTGCACTATCCTTCTCTTTCGCCCTCGCAGAGTCCTACTTTTCTTTGGGAAAAGGGTAGGCACTATCGACCTTCGATGGAGTGCGTTGTAGTTCCAGATGCTCTCTTTCAGATTATCCCACGCTATTTACCTATCCCGCGGGTAATTCCTTTTATCCACCCCCTCTAGCCACTGTAATAAAGGAAGAATGTCATTTGTTATTCCTTCCTCCTCATCCTCATAGCATTCGCTATAATCGAAGGCCCACCCAGGGTGAGCCCACTCCAGCAGTTGATCAACGTTGGGGATTAGGTCTGCCTCAAAGAGAGATTTCATCACTCTCTCCACTACCCTTTCATGTTCTCCTAATTCAATACCCCATGCTATTATCATCGCCGTGATTTCAACTTGCAACTTCCACCTATCTGTGGCTTCATGAAACATCGGCCCTAGGGTCTGTTGAAAAGCTTCGACGACCTCCTTTGATGGACATTTGATCAAAAGTTTCACTCTATGATCTTCCACAGGTCCAAAGATGCCCTTTTGCTGCTGCTTGGTTGTAAATGTGAACCTTGGTTCCATTTTCTATAGTAGCTTCCTGTAAAAAATTGAAACCGGAGCTGAGTTTATCGAAACCACTTTGCATAATGAGGTTTGGGTAATGGCACCGCCAGTTATATAATTGATTTCAAATGTTTTGAAATCAATGCAAAACGTCCTTTAGAACATTGTCATGCGGGTTGGTAGTTATTGCACACTTCACCACCTGAAACAAGACATTCTCCGACGTCATTTTAATCATTACTTGTCCTTTCATGTAAATTGATAATGACAACTTCCCTCTTATATTATGTGGAGCAAATCTAAGACAAGATCCGCTTGCTGTCGGGCCTTACATCTTTAAAGTCTCCATTTAAATTCTTCTCCCTCCTTTATTCTTCTGTCAATTTTATGAGGGCGCCTTTTCCATCCATAATTCGTTTATTCCTGTAATATTTAGAGCCCGTTTGGAGAGCTCGTCTGCTTCAGAATTACCTTCTCCCTTTACACGGGTAACCTTAAAATCTTCAAAGGTTTCTAGTATTTCTTTGATTGAGTCAATATATTTTTCTAAGTGCCATGCATTTATGGATAATTTGGAAATTGCTTGCACTACAAACAGGGAATCTCCTTCTAAATGCAATTTTTTCATACCTTTTTGTTGTGCAATTTGCACTGCAAGTAACACAACTTGACTCTCTTCCATGTTGTTTGTTCCATCTTTGCATCTTTTAGCTGCCTTCAAAATAGTCTTTCCTTCTGCATTCCTAAAAATAACCCCAATGCCACTATGTCCTGGGTTATTTTTAGTTGCTCCATCAAAGTTTGCTTTTATCCATCCTTCATCCCGGCGCTACCATTTTATATTCTCTGCCCTAACTATCTTTCTTCTAGTCACTAAAGCTCATGTTGGTGAGGTAAACCTTACACCTAGCCAATTCATTTGAGTGATCCTATCTTCACTTGTATTAGGAATCTTTAAAAATTATCTTCGTGTAGCTAAAGTGCTAACAACTTCCTCAATGGTATGGTGTAATCTATTCAGGAACCTATTTTGTGATTCCTTTTCACCTTTGAAATTCCTCCTATTTCTCTCTTTCCAGATCTCCCATACTACCATGGATGAGACTATCTGCCATTTATTTGACAGTGTTGATTTCCTGTTCACCCTAGGCCAACCTGCAAAAACCTCAGAAATAGTGTTAGCTCGCGGGCCCAACCAGCTTAGTTTATTTTGGACAAAATTCCAACAATTAGATGCAAAGTCACACTGTAACAACATGTGATCTACAAATTCCTCAATTTTTTCACATAGTTCACACTAGGTGGGTCCACTAAGACCTAGTTTTTTCCGCCTTTCTCCAGTCAAGATTCGTCCCTTGCATACCAGTCAAGAAAACACTCATGCCTTTGGTAGAATATATTTACTCCAACATAGATCTTTTGATGGAAAGTGTGGTTCAGCTACATTTTCCAACATTTTATAGCCTATCTTTACTAAATATTCCCCTAAGAGGGATCCACACCATCTTATTCTGTCCCCGTTTGCAGTTAATGTAACATCCCTGTTTCTAAAGATCTCCATCATTCTGTCCTTTTTCTCCAGGGGAATGTCTTCATAATCCATCCTTTTCCATCCCCATCTCTCTCCTTCATTAGTTACTCTCACCTCCGCATAGTCCTTCACCTTACTACCCCAATGTGTTTCAAAGTAGTGTTTTAAAAACAACATCTCTCGATCATTCTGTAATGCCTTATGTCCATCCCAGGAGTCCTCCCATAAAAGGGCAGAATTTCCATCTTTGAGTTTCCATGTGATGTGTTCAGTGATGACTGGACAACATGATAGCATGAAGTTCCATATTGCTGATCCATGAGGAGGGTCTTTGATAGTCAATATCTATGAGCTATTTGTTGAGTCCAGATATTTAGCTTGAAGGATCCTTGCCCAGAAAAGGTTATTGTTCCTATACATACTCCATATAAGTTTTGCACCCAAAGCTTTATTCATAATTTTCCAGTTTCGAATACCCGCTCCTCCGTGGGCTTTTGGTTTACAAATCTTCTCCCAGAATACCAAGGGAATTTTATCTTCCTCCTTAGCACCGCACCAAAAAAATCTTCTCATTTTTGAACCCAAAATATTAACCACCTTCTTGGGGATGTCCATACACATCATAGAATAAACAGGCATAGCTAAGATAACCATTTGTAGCATCAAAATTCTGCCAGCAAATGATAGCCATCTGCCCTTCCAGCCATCCATCTTCTTTAGACATTTCTCCCTAAGGTTCTTCCAAAAATATGCTTTATTTCTACCTTTGAAAAGGGGGATGCCCATATATCTTCCTGGTAGAAGGCCTGCTTTCATTCCTAGAATATTGTTGATCCTGGTTTGTAGATGCATAGGAGTATTGAAGAAGAAAATCTCAGATTTCTCTAATTAATCATCTGCCTTGAAGCCTTTCCATACATATCAAGGGTTTCCTTCATAATTTTGGCCTCCTGTTTTGAGGCTACACCGCCTAAAAAGGTGTCATCCACAAATTGAATGTGTGAAAGAGCCTCCACTCCTTTTGCAATATGGATACCTTTCCATGTTCCATTTTCCCTTTTATTCGTAATTAACCTCCATAAGGCCTCCGCCATGATTATAAAGAGAAAAGGGGAGAGGGGATCTCCCTGTCTTATGCCCTTCTCTTGTGCAAAAAAACCTTATGGGCTTCCATTTATCAATACGGAGAATCTCGGGGTCTCGATGCAGCTCTTCACCCATCTAATCCAATCCTTTCCAAAGCCAAATCTATCTAGTACTTCTAGTAAATTTTTTTTGTCAACCTCATCATATGCTTTTTTAATATCTAGTTTAACCATCACACTTTGACTTTTTGAGGATCTTATTGAGTGAATTGCTTCATATGCAATCACCACACCTTCAAAAATAGACCTTCCTCGGAAGAACCCACTTTGTTCCTATGAAATCACTGAGTTTAAGACTAGTTAAAGTATGTTTTCTATAATCTTTGCAATTATCTTGTAAACAGTATTGCATAAGGCAATTGGTATGAAGTCTTCAAAATTTTCTTGTGGTTCTCGTTTTGAAATCAGAGCTATAAATGTGGTGTTTAGGTCTTTCAAAATGAAACCTCCCTCTTGTGATTCCTCCACTACTTCCCAAATTTCCTGTTTGAAGATGTGCCATAATTTATGAAAAAGCATTGCAAGGAATCCATCGGGTCGTGGTGCCTTATCCCCTCCAATCCCATCAGTGCCTTCTTAACCTCCTCCACAGAGACATAGGCTAGTAGATTCCTTTTTTCTTCTTCTGATACTACAACTAGGATAACCTCTAAGGCTCTATCATAAAGGTGATTTTCTCTATTATTTGCCATTTTATTTTTTGAGAAGAAAGCTACTGCCTCCTCATTAATCAAATCTTTGTCCCTCACCTCCACACCTTGATCATTTTGGATGCTAAAAATATTTTTGTAGGATCTTCGTTGTTTTAGCGAGTTGTGAAAAAAATTTGTATTGAGATTTTCCTCCTTAAGCCATGTCTCCCATGATTTTTGCCTCCAAAAAATTTATTCCTTCTTCAACAAATCCCCCAATTCATGTTGTAATCATTTTTCCTCTTCAAAATCAGCCTCCTCCATTCCTTTCTCAATCACTCTTAAACTTAAAGCTGTAAGTTTTGCCTCCACATTATGTTTTTCAGAAAAAATATTTTTAAAATGTGTTCTATTCCATGTCTTCAGCCGATCCTTAAGAAATTGCATTTTTTTGAAAAAAAAAAAGCTTTGTTACTTGGTCTCTTTGGGGTTTGTGACCACCATTCTTCAATTAAGCCATTGAAACCTTTGGATGTGAACCACATTGCCTCAAATTTGAAGGGGCATCTATCAGGGGTTTCTTCATGCTGTATTCTCAAGCTTATTGGGAAGTGATCCAAACCCTGGAAAGGAAGGATCTTTGCATCGCATGACCAGTTCGTGTCCACCCAATTCCCACCTATGAAAAAATGATCAAGCTTCTCTGCAACGTTCAGGAAGCCTTCCCTTCTATTTGCCCATGTAAAGTCACCTTTTTTGATGAAGTCCCTTTGAATCTCGTTGCTCCATCCTTTTCCTCCTTTTTTATCCTCTAGTGTTAAGATAGCATTAAAACACCCTCCCAGTGCCACCACCTCACTATCCATATTCTCCAAGAGCCCTGTCAAAGTATCGCATAACATCCTTTTTTGCACCCTATTGTTAGGGCCATAAATGTTGAAAAATGATATGTAGCAACAAAGATGTTTCACATGCACTCTTAGCCATTGCCAGTATTGATCCTATTGTATTACTGTTACATCTATAGTTCCTTCATTCTAGAGAACACCCGGTCCTCCAGAAGCACCTTGCACTCCCACCAATTGACACTTCCATTTCCCGAACTTCTTCTTAAAAAACTCACTGTCCTCAATTTTTATTTTGGTCTCCTGTAACAACACTAAATCTAGTTTCATTTGATCAAGACATCGCTTTATCAAATGAATCTTGTCAGGGGCATTGCATCCCCTGACATTCCATGATAAGGTTTTCATGGCTCCCAGCAATTGGCATAGCCATTTCCCAATCTTAATTTGGATTGGTTTGCAGCATTCCCTGCTATCTTCAACTTCTCCCTTGTGGATTTTTCTCCTCTTTTCCCTTTTGACCCAGTGTTTGGTTTTTTCTGGGTTGAAGCTATTTTCCCAATAGATCTCTTCTCTAGGACTCCCATGGATTCAAAGAGGCCTAGGTTGTTTACATCATTTTCCCTGAGATGTTCTTCAAACTTTGATTCCCTTTCCTCTGAGGTTTCCTCATTTGACTTTTCCACTTCTAGAGATTTATTCAAATTTCTAATTGGTGAGATTTCTATGTCCTTGAAATACTTCTGCATACTTCTAGTGTTGAGGCTTGGTCTAGAGATTCCTTGATACCGATTGGCATTCCTACCTGCAACTGGAGTTGGGAGGCTTTCTGCTGGTTCCTCCACAGGAGGGTTCTGTCGGTCTAAAGTGTCTTGGATGATTGAACAACTGACTCCTTCTGCATCATCCACAATGGCTACCTCACCTTTCCTGTCATCTCTCTGATGGTGGGGAAATAGGGTGTCCAGGGGTGGGGGGCCTTTTTTTCCATTTCAGCCTCTTCCATGAATTGTGAGAAAGGCGTGCTCTTAACTACTTGAGTAGATAGGCATCCTATGGGTGCTCTTTCACTTCCTTGTTGTCCTGTAAGAGTCTCATCTGTAGCCCTCCTAAATTCTTTCCTCCATAGTGGTGATTCATTTTCCAAGCGTGCAATAAATTGTTCAGCTATCTTAGACTTTATTATTTCCTAATTTAGAGTCCTTTTTTCTAGTTCATCTAGAAGCAAATCCTCTACAAGTTGTTTGTCTTTCCTTGGGGGTTCATATTCCTCACCCAGGTTCTTATTGACCTCTTCCTCTTCGTTCCAAAAATCAATTTTTTGCTCCCATACTCCATTTTCTTTGCTTAGCCATACTCCATTTTCTTTGCTTAGAGTTATTGTGTCCGGGATTGGTGTATTTTCCTGTAGATTAATTAGGATCCATGGATGGATGGAAGCATCCTTTTCATTGATCACTTCCTCCATTCTGAGAAAGGTTCTGATACTGCTTCCTATTCTACTGCTTCCTATTCTTCTGAGAGTGTCTTCTCCCCAATATTCTGCTAGGAGGTTGTGCAGGCTCAGCCAAACTGGATATTCTTTCACTTTTTCATTTTGTGGGTTGAAGTTTGCTTCCCAGTCTTTAAGATAGAGTCCCCTTCCCTCTATCAGGTAAGGTCACTTTTGGAGGATCCACTCCTTATCCTCTTTTGTTGAGAAGATCCCCATATAGAAGCCATTAGTGAGGGTTTTGAGTCGACATTATTTCCCCCATACAACTTTGCTCCAGGCTCTTATTTTAGCAACAGATGACCATTGGCCTAACCATTTAAAGAAAATTTTTTTTTCTTTCAAAGATACATTTTCTTCCTTCCAATGAGCGTTTGAAATTTTAAGGGTTGAGATAATCTCATACCTGATGTTATCCATGGGGGGTTTCCCTTGATCCACAATGTCGCTTTCTTCTCCCATAGCTTTTGGGTCTCTTGGTTTGTAGAACTTGTGCGCTATTTGTCTGAAGTCAAAATTTTTCTCGATCTGCAAATAATCCTTTGTCTGTGTATAACTATGACCCATGTTCTCCTTTCTCCTTCCATTCTAGATCATTTTTGGCTGCCATTGTAGGTTGAAGTTTTCCTTCCATGGTATGAGGGTTTGAGCATTTGTTTGGAACTTTGACTGAGAGTGTCTGTTGAGAGGCCATGTCTTTCCATATTGTGCCTGATAGGAGAAACCTCTGTGTTTCTTGAAGAACCTCCTTCCATGCAGGTTTTATGCCTCTGCTCGCCGAGTTGCAGGTGACCATTGCCTCCAACGTTCTTCCCGCCCACCACGCTCCATTTCAATAAAAAATCCCAACCCAAATTAGAGTTAAAGCATAACTCACTCTGCTCAATCTTTATCAACATGTTTTGCACAAACTTTACCCATTTACAGGTAAAGACCAAACTCAACTTTTTCTACCCAAGGTAAACTCCAAAAGTTTGCTAATATAACAAATATTGTACTTGTGAATTCACTTTTTTCTGCGGAAAATTGGTTAACAACATGTCACACAAACATTCTTTGCTTGATCAAAGGTGAGAACAACAAAAATATACCATTTGAGCTTAGATCACTGCGAAACTGGAGGTATTTGAAATAAAAATAAGAAATGGTCACTTTTTTATTTTTAAAATTTGCAACTTTTTTGAGACACTAAGTCTAGCCTATAGCAGTTAGAAATGCATTAAAAAGTGTGTCAAAATTGGTCGGACAACTATGAAATTGAACAAGCATAACTAGCACTTGCACCAGAAGGAGGTACAAGGATTACACCGATAGACAATTATATATAATTTAATATAATTTATCTATGCTATGAATATCAACTTCTTGGCCATGCATTCCTTACATCTTGTGTTAGTACCTATCGTGGATGCTTATGTTATGATATTGAACATCTATTTAAAGCAATTGTTATATTTTGTTGGATTTTAAAAAATTTGAGCTTGATCTCATTTAAAAAGCACGGATGACAATATTATAATTCGAGTAAACAATACAAACAATACAAAAATTGTAATTATAAAAAGAAGCAAATTATTTGTTATGTCAATATATATCACTCATTAAATATTTCTTATTTCTTCTTAAACAAAGAGAAATTGGAATACACATTCCTCATATGTACATCTATTTGGATGTAAAATATGCTAAAGATTTGTTTTTTGTGCACTCCAACCTACATCTCATGTCACATAAGAAATCTGATTAGAATGAGGGGTGATAATGAATTGGATTTAAATCCTAATTGTGATGACTTTGATGCTATAAATGAAGCAATTTCTACATATGACATGTCTAGTGGAAGTGTCATTGAAGCTTCTTGTGGTTCAAATAAAACTAAACCAAATGTTGACCTCGTTGTTCTTGACTACAACAAAATAACCCAAATGACTAGCATGACTATTGCTCTTATACCATTGTAATGTACCAGTTTGTATTTTTTAATGAAATACCATATTTGGAGCACAAACAACAATACTCATCAAATAACACAAATGCAAACTATATCCCATAGAAACATATTTGTTTTAAACTCATCAACACACATAAGTTACTTGCACTATTGAATCACAGTGTACTTATATTAATATCACCACAACAAATGAGATTATTTTGCAATCATTACAACAACACACCATAATAAAAATAATGTTCACAATGATTCATTGAGCTTTCTTACAATACCTTGAAGCTGCAATGCACTCCCTAAGTGAGAATGTCATCAAATAATGAAAAGGTTTTCATCCTTGATTTCAACAATCAATCGATTCTATCCACTAATCAAATTATATTATACAAAATGATGTACATGCACTCTAATCTCTATAGAATACACTCAAATTCTTTAAATTAAATAACACCTTCCGCATGCAAAAAGTTGTATAACTTCAAATATTTTTACTTCTATTTCTTCTTAAGTAAAACAAAAATAAATAAATGAAAAGAATGTTGATATTATTTTCTATTCCTATCTAATCTTCAGTATTATCATCTCTTCAACCTAACATCTTATTCAACCTAGCCTCCTAGTGATTACATATGGAAGGAATTCCAGTAAATGTTTGTGCATTTGATAAACTAGATTATTGTATTGAGATTGTATCGAGATTGCAAGTTATAGCAAGTCAACATTTTAGGTGCATATTTAAGTATACATCTTAACCAATATACAAACTTTGTATACTTTCTTACCAAGTTTAGTATTGAGTTCTAAAAAAAGCTAAACATATACTCAAGGAAAAATGAATGAGATATATATGACAGGTCACCATTGTAGACATGTTTATGAGTTTGAATCTCAACCAACTTATATAAATTGATATTCCTTCTTAATAAGCTGGACATTCAAATTCCATCAAATAAACATATTTTGAATCGACTTAGTATTGTGCTCTAAAGCTAGGTAAATTTCCATTAAATAAATAAACATAAAGGTCACCATTGTAAACATATCTCTATAAATCTTTACAAATTTACTAAACTTAATCATCCCTTTTCAAGATTTAGTATTGAGCTCTACAAGGTGAACTTACAAATACATATAACCATTTTAGGCATGTAAAGATCTCTCCATATTTGCAAACTTAATATATAGCAAGTAATCATTTTATACATATCTATGTGTAAATATATGCAAATTTAGATTTAATATTTCATTCTTTTTAGGTTTGGTATTAGGCTTTAAAACAAGATCAACTTCCATCAAAGAAATATAAATTTGGCTGGGACAAGAATTGAATCCACAAAATTTGAAGTGTTGCGGTAAAATATACGAAGGTACATAAGTAAGTAGAGGTGACCAGAGTAAGCACCAAACACTGAAAGAATAAAAAAAATCTCAATATAGTCTCAACGTTATCTTCCATATCATTTCTAGCCAGAAATGAATTTTTTGGTAATAAATTTCAGTGAGAAAGTTGCTGATGTAATCAAAACAATCCTTACAGAATGCAATAGGAAGAGATAGCAAATGAAGGCAGTTTAAATGACAGTGTAAATTTAAATGGAAGGGAAGATTTTTACATGGTAAAACTTGTTTACAGGAACATAATTTATCATCCATTACTTTCACTCATGAGATAATATATAAAGAAAGCCCAAAATGAAATTAGTTTCAAGATAAGCATTTTGACAACAATTTTGTGTTATAAACAACTTGCATCCAAGTCTTTAAACAACAACAATATAGACCTGTAAGGTTCAGATTAATCTTATAGCTAAAGTCTCCCGCGACATGGATAAGCAGCGAAACTCAAAAAAAAAAAAAAAAGGGTTTCAGTCAAAATGTTTGACAAAAGGGGCCACTGTCGAATCTTTCACAGCTACTCTACAAAAATAAGCTTAGGGTTAACTAGATATGATAGGATTGTGAAACTCTATATTTATGCAGGGGCTTAAAACCCATGAACTAACAAAGCAAAATGAATTCTCAAATAGAAAGGCACTGCTGAACATTGAGAATGGCGCAGGTGGACTTCATGAGATAATGCCTCTCCTCCTCTGTTAGATGAATATTAACAACGCCAACCACACCACCTCTTCCCAACTACCATCGTATAAAATATAATTTCCTTGTTCTGAGCAAGTCTGTTCTCTGAAGGTATACCACGTTCCTCAAGTAGATTTGAGATCTATTTAATAACAATTATGGGCGGTGTAGGGCGGTGGAAAAGATGAATCCAAAAAGATATTTTGCACTTATTGCAAAAGATTACAATCAAAATTGGATTGAACTTTCAATTTTTAGGCAATCCAATATGTCGACAGTATAAATTACAGATTTTGTTTAAATGCAATTTCAATTTGAAACGTCACAACATTCCAGCTCGAACTCCCACACAAGATTGCATGGACGACAACAACATTGTATGCAAGCACATTTACTGAAAGATAAGCAATGTAAATTTTACAGCAAACCACCTCCAAAAACCGTTGAGCTGTTTTAAGTGTCGGACAGGTTTGGGGTGAGATCCCCACTTATAATAGGCTATCGGCTAATTACATGTGCCCAAACCAATTTTTCACCAAGGGGTTTTACATGACTATCTGAATTGCAAATTACAAAATTTTAATCGCCAGAGTTGGGTTGTGGAGAAGATTACAACAATTAACATACTTAATCTCTATTGCGACAGAGAAGGTGCATATGTACTTCAAATTGTGTCAAAACATCTTTAGTTATCTAGGGCAATAGATTAAATATTTTTCAATTTTATATAATTTTTTAGTTCCTGCTAATATTTATGTATTCAGGCAGATTCCTTTTTACTATTAGTTTAATCAATCATAGAGTTGAATTCAAAAAAAATTGAATAAAAAGTCTATAATTGTCATTTTTACACATTTTTTCATAATTTGAAAAAATCTTTTTTCCTCTATTCCTATTGGCTTATACTCTAAAAAGTCAATGCAATTTTTGAGAGAAAAATGCATTTTAATTGATAAAAATAACAATTTTCCCACAACCAAAGCTTTTGACATGACATAAGGCTTTATTTCTTCTTTGTTATAATGAATTGTCCTCTTCTACTGAATGCATATTTTGAGATTTTGGTTCACATGTCTTTTTCATTTATTATCCTATTTAATATGCATTTTGGAAGTGCATACACATATTACAAATTCTAAGTAGATTTTTTCTACTTTTCGTCAAAATAATTGGTGGTTGATAGCTGAAAAAAACATTTCCATTATGATTTTATTAAATGCACATTTTCACCAGCATGTTCTTTCATTGAATGCATGCTTATCTCTTGAACTTCCTTGAGCCCTGTAATGAAAGTTGTGTGCAATCTATATTTGTACAATTTGTACCTTTGTTTATAGCTAGAGTCTTCAGAGTCTTCAATGATTGCACACATCATAGTTCTTCAACCAATTCCTCTTAAAGTTTGCACAGGTACTTGATTGCCTCTCCTAAGTCTATTGAGATCAATTTAACAACCATTTTTTTAAAATCATGCGAGTCTTCTTGTATTTTCTGTTTAGTACTCGTTGGCTTTTTCTGGTCTTTTATCAATATTTTTCATGTGATTTGTTTTGTGAAAAAATTATCATTCATGTACCCTTAACAGCGCGTATGTGATATGCTTTTAGGCAGATCTTCTGCAGGTAATTTTCCTTCTCAATGAATTCACCACTTCGTCATTTTACAGAAATGCACATTTAACTTCAAGATTATTTCTATTTCTACATGCATGTGAATAGACAAGTTTTTTTAATTTGAAATAGCGATATATCAAGTCACATCTTATTTTTGCAAAATTTGAGTATCTGAACATTTAGTTAGTAATTTGGCTCTGATTTCAGTGGTATCTTTGCACTTTTGGGGATTTTATGGCATATGCAAAGAAATTTTACCAGTTGCCACTATAAAATAATAGCCTTGGAAATCTACAAGACCAAAGCTAGTTTGTACATAAGTGTATAATATTCCTTGTCTTTTAGTTCTCTGCAGAATACAAATTGAATTTTTTCTTCCATGATTGCATTAACTCATTCTATTGATGAAGAACATCCTTAGCATGTGATCAATATTGGGCTTCACTTTTTTCTGTAATCAAATATTTCTTTGATTCCTTGAGTAAGGTATAACTTCTTAATTTATTTCTTTTGAAGCTTTGTGTGAAGCTCAGCACAACACATCCTTCTGTACAATTGTTAAGCTGATGGGTAAACCTTAGAGGTGAACTAAACTCCACATTTCGAGTTGTCAACATTGCATAGGTTTCTTCAATATTCATTGTCATTCCTGTATGAGTTGGTCTCTTCAATAACTCTTGAAGTCAGTCAGTCATATGAACATGTTAATATGGCCCAGATTCTATGTATTCATTTGGATTGTTTAACTAAATGTATTTTGTGCCTCTACAACTATTTTTCCTTTGAGATAGACTTTGTTCATTTAGTAGTTGCAGATGCTTATTTTAACAACCAAAATTGCTTAGCACTTTGAAGGTGGGTTTTGGGCACACTAATTTTTGATGCACTTCTCCTCTTTCTTTCAATCCTCTTTTTCATGCGTACAACATGACATAATACTTGAACACTTGCCTCGTCTTTGATTGAGGAAATCAATCTCTTTTCCTGTAATCAATTATCTTGGAGTAAACTTCCCACAAGGCATATGGATTCCCACTTCCACCTATACACATTAATGATCTATCTGCAACCACTCTGTTGAATCAGCTACATCTGACTATTCTTGTATATGAGGATAGATTTTAGCTTCTTACCAAATCATTTTGAGAGATGGTTTTGTAATTTCCAAGTGGGCATGTTCTGGTAGATTAAACTTAATTTGGAAAAGTTGAGGCCATTGATTTTGACAAATCTATTTGAAACTCTTTTATATTAATAAAAATATTTATCATTTATAAAAAACCATTAATGAAGAATACATTTGGGCGAATTAAATGTGGTAATTTGCAGAGCTAATGTTCCTCAGCAAATTTTAATCACATTTCTATATGTTTTTTTAGTTATTGTGTTTTATTTAATATTTGAAATTAATCATAAAGAGATATTAGAAACGTTTCTACTTTATTGTTTAATTCTATTTCATTTAAATAGTAGGAAAGATTTACTTCATTTTATCTTATAATATAAGTTGAAAGTTAAAACAAAGTTGTTTCTATTTTATAATGTAATGTTAATTTCCAAGAAGATCTACTATGCTTGTATATGGGGATAGATTTTAGCTTCTTACTAAATCATTTTGAGAGATGGTTTTGTAATTCCCAAGTGGAAATTTTGCAGAGATAATAAAACATAAATGAAGAATACATTTGGGCGAATTAAATGTGGTAGTTTGCAGAAATAATGTTTCTCAGTAAATTTCAAATCACATTTCTATATGATTTTTTAGTTATTGTGTTTTATTTTATATTTGAAATTAATCATAAAGAGATATTAGAAACGTTTCTACTTTATTGCTTAATTCTATTTCATTTATTTACATAACAGGAAAGAAAATATGAATATACTTTTAAATACTTGCTTGTATTGTTGTATTAGGTATTCATGTTATTTCAAAGAACCATAGACCAATGAAAGTATAGCACTCTACATATCGTTAGCATTTTAATATTATACACAATCATAGTTCTTGCTTACATTACACTATTGCATTTAACACTTTCTAGTTGAGGTTCATGCAAACAAAATTAAGTACACAAGTACCTATGTAAATATCACAAAATATTTGATTGTATGATATGCTTGCTTATGATTGCTTACAACATGTTAACAATTGCAAAGTATAGACACCAACTTATTTAGTGTTGTAGACACCTAATTTTGGTCAAGTCAAATCAAGCAAAGAGAAAAGTGAGCAATCAAGCAAAAATCATGAATAATCCAAGCCTTTGGATTAATTAAATAAAAAAGATCAATTAATTATACAATTGATTTTAATAAATTAATTGTATAGTTAAATCAAATTAAATCCAACCCTTTCAAGGGTGCACATGGCTAAAATAAATCAATTAATTAGTTCCCCTTTATTCTCAACCATGACATGGGACAAAATAAATCAACCAATGAGAGTATAGAATTGAGCTCACATGGGTCAAAGACCAAATTGATTCTCCATCACACATCTTGACCCTTCATTTTGTCTCTTCATTTGAAACCAAGCTTTACTTTGTCTTAACCTTTGAGACGATAAACTCAACACTTGGCTAAACATGAGTTAACCTAACTCTACTCCCTACCCTTGGGAAATCCTTTAAATAACACGTATTTTAAGAGAAAATTACCACTTTATATTCATCATTTAGAGCATCCTTATTATAGGCAATTCATATCATAAGCATAGAGTTTCATTGTTGAATTTGCATACTAGTGGTCATAATTGAAGTATTTTAGTATAATTGAGATAAAATAGGGCATAATCACATCATTTAGATCCTCATTTTCTCATTCTAGGATTGTCACTAATGGATGCTAAGCTAAGAGCATTTAATTAGCACTTATAGAGAGAGAGTCATGAGATGCTCCTTGTTTATGTTTTCAATTCAATTAGCTTAAATTGTGTTATTTCAAAGTTGAATTGATGATGTTTCAAACCAATCTCATAAATATATATTTTTAATATATACAAATGGCGCACACCGTGGGGTAGAATGCCTCATACTAACATTTTTATGAGTTTTTGGTGTCTTTGAGTGGCTTTGTTTTGCAGATTTTCAAACTTTGCAGGTGAAGTGACGCATTTATGGAGTTAAATAGAGCGTATGAAGTAAATTTTAACACCTTTGCGGAGGAAATGACACACGTGTGGTGAATTATTACGCTTTGCAAAGATCTCTAAATACCTTTACACAGTTAAAAAGCGCGTGCAAGCCAAATCCTGACGCCTTTACTAGAGAAGTGACGCGTGACAGGATTCTTCTGACTTCTATCTTATTTCTTTCAGTGCATTTAATAATGGAATTAACACTCTATAGCATTTAAATAATGCCATGTCTAAAGAAATAACACTTTTAAACTTTTATGTAGTGCGTAGTCACTGTTAAAATAACGCGTAGTACTGGCTTTAAATTCTACAAATTAAATTTAAATTCTGTAGATTAAATGATCATTTTTTGTTATTTTGCAAATGTTAGTGCATAAGAAGGTGCGGAAACCAAGAAATTACAAGAAATTGGAGGAGAGAAAAGCAAACAAAAGGTGGAATGCATTGAAGGTGGCTATGAACTATGACAAAGGATTTCAAAATAAGTTGAACATGCATAGATATTAGCGTATAATTGATCTTTACCAAGCTTCTTACAATATGTCACATTTTTCTTTGGATAATACTCCTTATGATGTTCCTATTTAATCTCAATTTCTCTCATTTTTAATAAAGTTGAGAAATTTGTCTTTCAATTTGGATTTCCTCACTTTGCTTGGAGTGTGTTGGACTAACCTTTGTTAAGGGGGTGCAAAGGAGCTGGAACGATAGCCACTAGGTGAGTGTCAAAATGCAAATAAACAAAATAAAAATTGCGCCTAGCTTTTGTTACCATCAAACAAAGGTAAGATCTTAATCCCTTTTCAATTTCTTAACTTGTGGCAATTCAAAGTTGAAATCTAGCTTTAATTAAAAGAGTGAATTCGAGTCATGAATTAAAGCATTAGGCCTATGCTCTTTACTTTCTTAAGTGAATCAGAATACCAAACATGCCAAATTTGAGATGAGAAGGAGCTAAGCAATGAACCAAACATAAATTTAAGCCTCCTTGCTTGTGGACAAAAACTATTAGGTATGTGCTCTTCACCCTTTGGGTGAATAAAAAAACCAAAATCACTTTGAATCCCTTTAGAATAAGAGGCTGGGAATGAATCTTGTTAATTGTGTTTGGAATTGAAGTAGTAGGGATATGTTCTTCACCTTTTAGGTGAATCAAACTCCCAGACCTACCTATTCTTTTCATTTATTGGTTTACATGAATATGCTAGAACTAGAGTGGGCCTGCCTTCAAAGATTTTACTTTTTGAGGACGGTGAGAGGGAACGACCCAAAGCGGGGAACAAGATTAAGCCAATCTATTCCACCCACTTCAAAAAAAAACCTCATTAAGTTGAAAAACTTAAAGGGAAAAAATATCAAATGCCTGGACTCATAGGGTTAATAGCCTCAACTGCGCATCGCGACTACGTAGCCCTTGTATGACTCATTTGATATTTTTGTGTGGAATTATTACTAAAAACCTGGTTAATTTAGCAATGCCTACCTTTTTAGAGCCAATATAAAAGCCAAACCTGACCATAGGTAGCTTGTTTGGAAGACTTTATTGTGAAATCCCGTGGAAATTATTGAGGATATACACTTTGTGTTTAGGATTGAGGGTCAAGACAAGTGTTTTTGTGGTTGCTGTGGTTGACAATTCATGTTTGCAAATAGAAAACATCTATTCAGATCTGATAAACAATTTAATTTTTTTAAAAATCAATCAACCGGTGATCAAAACAGTGAAGCAACAATTTCCCATAAATATTTTTCTGCATATGAAACATCCTGTAACGCTTTTGACCAAACTTTCAACACTTTTGAACACAGAAATAGCGTGTACAAATTTTCTATGATGCTTTTAAACTATCAGTTAACGTGCCTGAATAGTCAACCAACACGTAGCAATTTTCTAGTTAGCGTGTACCAATATTTCTGTAGTGCATACAAGCTTTATTTTAGCACATACAAACTGAGACATCCAAACAGTGAGTATCTCCCGGGTCTGTCAGAGAGTTTTGAGATCATTTTTGGACACCCTTTTCAGAGTACTCCCTGCCTAGTTCAGAAGATAGATAAAATTATTTCAAAACTAAGGTGTCAAGAAACAATTAAAAGGATTACTGATTAAAGGGATGTTATCTTAAAAACATTTAATTCTTGTTAATGCCGGTCTTCACCAGATCTCATCACATCAAGGTAGCCTTACAAGAAGATGAAAGTTACGTTAGACAAGAAATACCCTATTGGATGAAAGACCCTACCATATATTTCCAAAAGAATTGGAACCCAAAACAATGACATTTCCCTATGGGTATATCGATCCTAACCTCATGAATAATGTTAATGAAGCCAACAAATCTCGTAATAACAACCACGATGATGAAAACAATAATGAGAATAAAAATCAAGGAAGCAACAACGCCAATAATAGAGGAAATAATGGAAATGATGGAAGAAATAGGGACCATCAAGATGAAGAAACCACTGAAGAGAGAGTAAATGAGGTGACACAAAATCATCTTTTCATGAAGGTCATGGGAAAATTGCTAGAAAGAGATAGGGAGAATGATTTCTTTGACCTAGCCCAAGTAGGAGTAAAGCTCCCCCATGATTATGATATGTCCACCTTGAAGAAGGATGAAGAGGAAGAAAATCCAATGGCAATAATGAACAAACAATTCAAGGTTTTCTAAATGCAGTTGGATAACATGAAAAATTGGTGGCCCCAAAGAAATTCTCAATTGAAGCTATATGTCCATTCCCATTTGATAAAAGTGTAATTATGGTACCCTTCCCTCCTAATGTGGTCTTCTTGAAATATGATAAATATGAGGGAGCATCTGACCTATAAGATCATCTAAGAGATTTTTGTGCATTAAGCCTAGAGTTTATACATGCTACTACTTATTTGGCGATTATTTCCAAGAAGCCTTGGATGGCCAACAATGGAATGGTTCTCGAAATTACCCTCGGGCATTAGAACATTTGAGGAGTTAGCATCCAAGTTTGTGACTCACTACTCCTATAACATCAAACACGAAGTCACCATGATTAATTTGTGTAACACTAAAAAAAGAGAAGGGGAAGCATTCTTAATTTTATTACAAAGGCGAAGAGAGGTATTTGTCTGATATCTTAAGAGTGTGCCGAAAAAAGAAAAGATGGATATATTTATGAATAGTTTAAACACAGAAATAAACTATCGATTACGACTCCAATGTCCACCCACCTTTGCACAAATTATTGAAAATGGGGTTACCATAGAGGAAGTCTTGGTAAAAAATGGAGAGATCAAGCTTTATAAGGAAAATAGGAGTTCTCCTAACAATCACAATAATTCCAACAACAATAATCGGGCCCCTGCTAATAAAAATTGATTTTGGTTCAAGAACACCAACAAGGGTCTTGTTAATGGTGGAGTTGTTGAAGCAAATAATTTAAAAGCTACTCCTTTCAATCTCACAAGAGGATATAACCAAGCGAATAATATCAATCAATCAACAAAGTGTTGGAAATGAGTTGAATAATTGAGAGGGGAGGGGTGAATCAGTTACCGCAAAAACAAATCCAAGTCCCTTAGATGTCTTAAACAAATTTATCACTATTGCTTGGTTAACATAGATATTCTATTGTCACTCGGTTAACATAGAAAATCTTAAGATATTAACTATGATTATCCCTTAGTAATTAATTGTAGAAACATAAACCATAAAGCAAATAAAATGTACACAGATAACACCAAGATTTAACATGGAAACCCAATATGGGAAAAACCACCAATTGCAATTAGTCATTGTTTTTAACTCTTTTGAAGTGAGCCCTGTTAAGAGCCAACCTTGTTAAAGGTTACAATAACACACTGCTAGGTGTGATCCTGTTAGAGGATTTAATCACCCTGTAAGGAGTGGAGTTGTTAGAGGTCTTCAAACACTTCAATATAGAAATGTCCACCTTGTGAGAGGATTTACAAAAGACTGTTAAGTCTACTCTGTAAAGATATTTTGATCACTGCTACAATTGTTAGAGAGTAACAATGGATTGACCTGTTTTGAGAAGCAACTATCTTTGTTGATTCAGATCTCTACTCTGGCTTTAATTACTTGATCCTCATTGATCAGATATTCTGTTGCAACTTTGTATGTTCTATCCTCAATCAGAATCCCATCTGATTTTGCCTCCACACTTCATGTCATAAACACATATCTCACTTTCTTACTTTTTTTTTACCATATTCAATCCAAACTTGACCTTATATATGATAAGCCTTGTCAATTCGACCTTAATAACCTTCCAAATAATCAATAAAACTTGAGTTTGTCAGCTTCATATCACCAATTAACTATAAAATATAAACTGACGTTAGTCGGCTGTCACTAAAAGCATAACTTGGTTAATATTTAAATCCTTTAATGGCTGACCAAAAATGTAATGCTCGAGTCAACTCGGTTAGAACTAAAAATCACTTTGGTCTTCTTCAATGCCCGAGAGTGCTTGGCGTAAAATGACTGTGCTCAGAGAGGATTAGACATTTGTGTAAACATCACTACATTTGTGTAAACATCAATGACAATACACAATTGAATAATTGTCATCAACAATCTCCCTCTTTGGCATTGATGGCAACACAACATGTCATTATACAAAGAATTATAGACCAACGGACATAAGAATCAAATTTTATTAATGTCCTTAGCTTCATTCTAATTCTCATCCAAAAACTCCCTCTGTCTTCACAATCACTGAAATAGAGATTTCCACCTCTTACATTAATCTCTGTTTCTAATAAAATTTCTCCCTCTATCATCAATCTCTCCATCAGTAATCTTTATGACATCAATAATCGCTCCCTCTTTGACAACCAATGCCAAAGACACCATCCAATACACATCCAATGTATTTGTAATGTACTTGTTTGTACTTATTCATATGCAATAAGCTCTGAATATCTGCATCAACATGTTAAGTCTGTTCTGTAGTTTGGTTGATGCATCACTAAACTTTGTTAGGGGAATCACCCCTGGCTTTCCTCTAAGATACAAAAATGCATCCTTAGGTAATAGTTTAGTGAATATGTCTGTAATTTGAGAACTTTAGTATTCACATATTCCAATCTTACTTCCTTGTCCTGAACCAATTCTCTCAAGAAATGATACTTTATTGCAATATGTTTAGTCTTAGTATGCATCACAGGGTTCTTTGAAATGTTAATAGCACTAGTGTTGTCACAGTAGATAATAATTGGTTCTTTGATTTCCTCCTTCATACCTGACAACAACTGTTTGAACCATATGATATTTGAAAAATTTACTTCTGCAGTAACATACTCTGCCTCTGCTGTAGACTGAGAAATGTAGTTTTGTTTCTTGCTTGTCCAGGAGACTAACCTCTTTCCAAGAAATATTGCTCCACCACTTGTGCTCTTTCTGTCATCAACACTTCCTTCCCAATCAACATCAGTAAAATTCTTCAAATCAAATTTTCCTCCTTTCTTATAACATAATCCATAATCTTTGGTACCCTTAAGATATCTCAGAATCCTTTTGATAGCCATTAAGTGATTATCTCTAGGATTAGTTGAAAACCTTGCAACAATACCGACTGCTAATGCAATATCAGGTCTAGTGTGAACAACATATTGAAGTTTACCAATCATCTATCTATAGGTAGTCTGATATACCTCCTTTGAATCATCATCCTTAGAAAAATTATGTCCAGTAGGCATAGGTGTTCCAACTGGTCTGGAAGCTTCCATTTTAAATTTTTCAGTATCTCTTTGTTGTATTTAGAGTGGGTAATCTAGATACCATCCTTCATCTGATAAACTTGTAAACCAACTGTACCATCTTAAAATGGAAGCACTTCCATGTTAAGAACATTTAGCCCTCCTTGGGGGATGTTTTTGACCTCCATCATATCATCCTCCCATTTCTACATCGTTCCCTACTTCTGTGCTAGATTAGGACCCTAATTGGGCCTCTCCGGGCACCTTCTACCCCACCCGACATGTTTTCTAGGGGTTTTGACCCCCTGGGTCAGGGTTGACCTCGACCTTGACCTAGGTTAGGGTCAACCTCGACCCTGACCAGGGTCCCCCTTTCAAATCTAGAAGCTTGTCGGCTGCCGGGCGTCATCCAAAATTCAATTTTCCCGCTTTCGGGTTGGCTGTTTCGGGTTCCGAAGCGTTGATTCCTAAATTATATTTAATATAGGTCCTCTTCTAGGGGCATGGATCTAATTGGAATTTAAGTATCCTATGTTGGCCTCTTTAGAAGATTGTGCCCTAGTTTCATATAAAAGGGAACATTTCTCTCTCATTTTCTCTAAGTCTTCTAAGTGCAAAAAAGCTCTAACCAAGATTTTGTCAAGAAGAAAAAGGTTCAATAATTCATTATTCTACATGGTTTTCAAGCTCTCAAGGTGTTCAATTCTTCCTTTCAAACATTCAAGCTTTCAATATTTTGAAGGGATTAGGTGCAAATATTCAAGATTCATCATTCAAACCCTAGATCTAGCCATCATGGTGGTGTGATCTTACTTCAAGATCCATTGTGCATCCTCGAGATTCTTTCATCATCTCTTCAAAGTGGATTTCAAGCATACAATCATGGAGGTTTATGGTTTCTAAATCCCATGCTTTCATACTTACATACTTGCATACATTTGAATTACAATTGCATATCTATTGAATATCATAGCTTCATTGATTAGAATCAATTCTACTACTTGCTAGCATTCTATACTTTATTGATTTCAAGGTTAATTCCTAAATTGGGTTTTGACCAAGGCAAACCCCTCCCCCCAACAAACAATCCTCTTTTTCTTGCAGGTACATGTTTGGGACAGTAGATTTGGACACAGATCTGGATACCCTTTTCGGCTCTCTGTTGGGCTCCACGAACAGATTCTCTATCGGACCTGTGTAGGTAAAGGTCGACATTATTGGGTTAGGGTTGACATTTGTGGGTCAAGGTCAACCTTTTCATAAGACGACATTGGAATGGAAAAATATTTTTGGGTTTTGTTCGTCTCTGCATTCTGGTTCTAGATCATACTTCAGTTTTTCCAGAAATAGTCTACAGACATCAGAAAACAACATTCTTTGATTTGAAATTCTTTAAGGTTAGTACATTTCTCCTATTTCTTCAATTACTGTCATATATCATATCTATACATATAATTAACAGAATTTAAGATATCCTTCTTGTTATTCTCTTTTCCAAATAGTTGATTCATTT